>LOJH01068214.1:0-10128 GCA_001685095.1 Ellobius talpinus
CTACGTGTTTTTCTTTGGGTTCACCTTCCTATTTAGCTTCTCTAGGATCACGATGGCAACTGTATTCTTTTAAGATGTCCTTAGAATGTTACAATATTCCAATTACATCGTGTGCTTAATAGGTCTTTGCAATGGCTTCAAAATGTAAATCTGATTCACAACATCATGTTTGAGTTTTACATAACCTCACTATAAGCAGACGGGAGGTCAGGTCTCTTACAAAATAAACACTGCTGAGATCACCAGTTGATTCCTGCCTTCCAAGGCTGTGTCCGCTAATTTTGGGGCTAGGAGAGATGGCGGTCTCTGGTATCTCTTGGCATCTACTCATATAACAAGATATGCATCTTTCAGTCAGCTTGTCCTTGTCATTAGCAAGCAGTCCTTACTGAATGTGGTGGTGCACACCTTTAATCCCAGCACTTGGGAGGTGAAGGCAGGTATATATCTGAGTTTAAGGCAGCCTGGTCTACATAGTAAGTTGAGGATAGCCAGAAATACATAATGTGACCCCTGTCTCCAGTGAGGCAGTCATTGAGTCACTGGATCCGAAGACTGTTAAGAGCACATTTGCTCTCCCGTAGGCCCCAGCTTCAGTTCCCAGAACCCACATGGCACATGGCAGCTTATAAACATCTATAACGCCAGTTCCAGTGGGTCAGATTTATTTTTCTGGCCTCCAAGGGTACTAGGCACACACGTAGTTCATAGACATAGATGCAGATAAAACACTCATATATTAAATAAAATAAACAAATCTAAAAAATCCTTTTATTTTGTTTTAGATATTTTCTTCTTATTTATTATTACTTTATCTCACGTTGTATGAGTATTTTCCTGCATGTATATAGGTGCAACACATGTCTGCTTTGGGCTAGCAGAGGCCAGAAGAGAGACTGGATCTCTAAGAAATGGAGTTACAGACAGTTGTAAGTAGTCATATAGGTGTTGAGAATTAAACTCAGGAATAAGAACCAGTGCTCATAATTGCTGAAACATCTCTTAAAGTGCCACAGAATACTTTTTTGTTTGATTTTTTGTGACATATTTTTGTCTACATAGCCCTGGCTGTCCTGGAACTCACTGTGTAGACCAGTCTATGCTCAAACACAGAGAGATCCACCTCTCTGTGTGTACAAATTTTTAACATCATTCAAAATACATTTTTTTTTTACCATGTGTGATAATGCCAGTACTACAAAGGCAGAGGTAGGTAGATCTCTGTGAGTTCCAGGCCTGCCTGGTCTATACAGAGAATTCTAGTCAGCCAGGGCAATATCATGAGACATACAGTTTTAGGGAGAGGAAGAGAAAAATAATTTTAAAAACGATAAAAATAATTTAAAATCAGTAAAATATTGAATTTATATATCCCTATGATTATTTATAGTTACAAAGTTGGGGAGGGGTTGGTGTTTTGGTTTTTTTAGTTTTTTAAAAATGACTAAGACTGCCTGTTTGCAGTCTGTCGTGTAGGAAATGGAGAAGCCACTACTCCACCCCAATGACAAGTAAAACATTGAATAAGATGAAAACCAAGAGTTCTCGGTTCTGTGGAAAGGAGATCAGAGGAAACCATAGCCCCAGTGCTCAGGAGACGCAGGCAGATACAGAGAAGTGTAGCTTGTCTGAGCAATCCACAGGAAGAACTCTCTGGAACTATTGTCAGAATGGGCAGTTATTGACTTGCTGGAGGCTTAGTGTTGCTAAGGAATGCAGACTCTTCGATCATCCAGTTGGTGGGAGACCCCCTTCGTGCCTCCTGTGCCACCAGCTCTCCCGGCTCCTCCAAGTGGATAGTATTGTACATCACTACGGGAGGGGTAAGGGGTCATTTTGAAATATGTCAGAGAATTTCACTAGACTTTTAAGGCCTGACTTCAAGAAACTACTTAACAAAGCCTAAATATCTGGATTTTCTTTCTTTTTGAGGCTAGGCGTCACTGTGTAGTCCTGGACTGGACTTGAACTCACAAAGATGAAGCCCTTCCACCCTGCCCAGTGCTGGGATTAAAGGTGTCACCACCTCAGCAATTTCTATAATTTTATCAGATTCTAACGTAACCTTAACCTGGAGAAAAGAGCTACCCAACTGCAGACCACTCAAGACAACCAATCCCAACCAGCAGAGGAAGTAACTAGGAACAACACTGACTGGGTTCATAGTGTTGAAGGCACAGGCCCATAAAAGGACTGAGGAGGCCAAAGGAGGGCAGAGCATTGCACTCCTGTTGCAGCAGACATTTCTGAAAATGTCTGTGTTGAGCATTATCAAAGTCCTGTTGAGAGCAGTTCTTTTTACTGAGAATATTTGTTTGTGTGTGTGTGTCATTCAACACAAAATATAGGGTACACCATAAAACTTGAAGAAGCCAGTATTCAAAACAGAATCAAATACAGTACCGATGTGGGGATGAAGACTTTATTACGTTTGTGTTAATCATTGTGTGTGAGTGTGTATGCACATGCACTGGAGGTCATGTGACAGCCTGTGTGAGTCACTTCTCCTTTCACCACACAAGTCTAGGGGTAAATCCTGGTGTCAGTTTTAATGGGAAGTGCCTTTTACCAGCTGAATCATCTCACTGGCCCCCAGAATTTTTTTCTAATGATGATTAATATGACAATGGATATGCGCAAATGGTGGACAGATGTAAGAACACCAGGTGGGTATTGTCAACATACAGATGGACATTTTCAGGGAGAACCAGAGACCTGTCAGACGGCAAGCATGCTGCAACAGGAGTGATGAAAAATGCCTTTGATGGCCTCATTAGGAAGCTGGACACATCTGATCTTAAAGACAGGAGAATGGAAAATTCAAAAACTAAAACAGAAAAAGAAAAAGGACTGGGGATAGCAAGTGGGAACAGACCATGGGAGAGCTGCAGAACATCTCCAAAGCTCATATTGGAAAATGGGAATCCAAGAAAGAAAAATGTAGCAGTATCTGGGAAGTCCCAAATTAATGTCAAATACATGATTATGAATCCAGGCAGCTCCCGAACACCAAGAGGGGGTAACGTCCCTCCCTTAACCTCATTAGACCCTCATCCCCAACTGTGGCTAAAGCAAGTAACCAAATGGCCTTCTTAATTGAGTCATAGTATTGTTCATGATGAATAACTCACACTGATCTTTTATTAAGAGCAGGGACAGTAAGGGTCTACCAAAGATGATGAACTTTATTCATTTTTCTTCTTCAGTGCCCCAGTACAATGGCTACAATGCAAATTAGCATAGCTACTGATTGTACAGCTCGTAGTCAAGATGAAAACACCCTGTTTGGCCTTTACTTTCCCCCTTGCCTCATTCCTCCTCTGTATTTGAAAGTGAGTTCTTGTAATAGAAAGTTATCTGTTGACAGCTGTGACTCTTGGGTGGTTTATGCCACCTCTGACCTGCATTCCCTATAACACATGACTTCATCCATGGTAGTGAGAGGAGGTGGCTTGTGCACCCTGACCTGGCACACACCTAGTGCCTCAAGTAACTTCATCGGCGCTTGTTGCTAGAAGATTGACCTCCCGCCGCAAGGCTGTCTGCAGTGAGGCCTGAAGAGCAGGAGTCTTCCTGGTGAGAATATGTCAGTTAACTGGACTCTCACCTATGAGTAAGGAGAGTTTTCTTCCATTTGCTTTCTCATTTTTGTTGTTTTGATTTGTGTCTTTCATTGACATTGAACTAATACAAATCCTCCTGCCTCAGCTTCTTAAGTGTTGGTATTAGAGGCCAGCCCGCGCCCAGCTTCTCAGCAACACTTTCTTAAGATGGTCTCAGCACTTGATCTTAGCCAAAGGCCCAGAAGCCACATGAATCTTTAGCCTTTGCCTACATTTTTGTTATTTGCATTTAGGAGAAACTATGTGCGTGCCTATCCGTCTTTATGAGGTTCACAAATGCTCCATTTGATCAAAATTAATATTCTTCAAGAGGATTTTCCCCTCCTGAGAATGTCCTGGTGGTTCTCACTTTGCCCTGGGATGAAGTTGGCTGTAATTGTTGAGCATCCTCCCCTATTTCTCTGCCCTGCTCCACCCTTCACTGTAGCATGGTTGTAGACAACAACTCTTACAATGGTTTCTACGCCACACAAGTTACAGGTGACTTGAACTTTTTTAACAAAGGATAATCAGTGACCAGAAATTCTTCATCTCTTCAGTTTTCGATATCTGACTTGGAAGATTTAGCAAATAAAAATTGATTTTGAACATTTAAAAATGATGATTGGGAAATATGTGCATATCATGTTATGTGTAAAGAGATCAGAAGACAGCTCTGTGCAATCCACTTTCTCCTTCCACCTCTACACAGGTCCAGGGATCCGACACCATTTTCATGACCTCCACAGGCACACATGTGTAACATACCACACACATAAAATATATCCACTTCTTTTTCAGTTCACAGTGCAGTTCTGTGAGACCATGTCCTATGATCTGCATTACACTCCAATTTTTTTTGTTTTTTTATTTGTGCTACTGTTTCTTAAACATTTGGAACAATTTAATTTGTATATAGTAATAGTTATACCACCTTTGTATAGCACAATAATAATTACTTTCATTAAAATAGGTCATAAGTTTGTTAGATAGACATTTGAATGCCCCATCCATTTATATGATTATCAAACCCTAAGTATGACATAAGCTTAAGTTCTTGACTTTTTTGTTTTATTTTGCTTGTTTTTCAGAAAAGGTCTCATTATATATCCAGACTGTGCTCAAATTTGTAATTATGTGTTGAGATTATGAATATGGACCATTATGACAGGCTAAGTTTATTCCTCTACATACTATGTGCCATCTTTACTTAGAGGGAAATACATTTAAATTCACTCAAGTTGACCACAACATGAAAATTTAGCCTTACGCTTCCATTTTCATTGAAGCGTGACAATATAACCTTCTGTATAATTTTGAAAGTACTTTTAACGTTTGTTAGATTTAAATATTTGGCTGTTCTTCTAAGGTTTCCTCCTCTTCATCTTGCTCTCTAGCTATCACTGAAATGAAAAGCGGCATATCCCCCCAGCAAATGTCAGATTCAAAGAGACTTAACGACCGTCTGTCTTTTTTTATCCCTTAAGATCCCTGTGAAGAAGCAGATCCCGTGTGCAGCAGGTGCATGAGAACGGCTGTGCCACTGGTCATTGAAGTGCTTCCAAGGGGACTGGTGGTGCTGTGCCTCAGCCACAGTGTCTCTGTCTGTGCCACTTCTGAGCCTCTCTGCTGCCCTGCAACTAAAATAACGCATGGTTTATAGGGGGGTTGTAGATGGCCCCTGGGACCCTCCTCCATCTTTTGACCCATGCTTTGGCATGCCAGATGTTAAACATTTTGCTTATCACTGGTGTCTGGCAAGAGAGACATTGTTTATTTAAGTTCATGAGTGCTTTACCTCACCCCCTTTTCTTTTTTTCTTTGAGTCAGAATCTTGTATATAGCCCACCCATGCTGGCCTAAAACCCCTGAGCGTTCAGTGCTTTTTATAAAATCTTGTGTTAGGTGTGGCGGCATACACCTTTAGTCCCAGCACATTGGATACAGGCATAGATGGATCCATGTGAGTCTGAAGCCAGTCTGGTGTATATAGTAAGTTCCAGGCCAGCCAGGGCTATGTAGTGACACCCTGTCTAAATAATAATAATAATGATAGTAATAGTAGTAATACATTTTAATCAAAGTTTTTCATTGTTTTTTGTTTGGGAGCTGTATCATATGTCAGTGAATGCGAAGTGTGTACACACACACACACACACACACACAAAGGATTAATCTTGAATTTCTACGTCCTGTTGCTTCTGCCTCTACCTTCTAAGTTCTGGGCTGACAGGTGTGAACCGCTATGGCAGGACTGTGATAAAATTCTTATTTCATCTTAAATGAAATTTCTAGTTTGCAAAATGCATAAGTTTGTTTTCGCAGCACAGATAAATATAACTCTGGAGTTTTCTTGTGTGATTTGGTGTCTTTATAAATCCCTTGCATTTGCTTTTCTGTTAGAAATGAGGTTTGATGACATCTACCTGGGTGTGTATTGCATGGTTGTGAACTGAATTGTAGAGATGCTGAAGGAGGATCAAGGGTTTGAAACCAGGATGGGCTACAGAAAGCCTGAGGGCAGCCTGGGATACAGAGCCAGAGCCTGTCTCAAAACAACCAGAAGGAACCGATAAGAACCGCTTGTTTGAAATTCAACAATGTTGTTTCTTGAAGTGATGCTATTTAATTTTTGTTAAAATTTTTGTTTTTAATTATGTGCAGCATGGGGATGTGTAGTATGTGCATACAGGTGCTCAGGGGCCCACAAGCACTGGATTCACCAGAGCTGGAGTGACAGGTGGTGACGCTGCCCGACCTATGGGCTAGGAACTGAATGAGCTTGTCTTGCAGGAGCAGCACGTGGTCTGAATTGCCAAGCTGCCTCTCCAGCCATGGAGTGCTATTGTAAAGGAAACGGTGATAGGTCAAAGGTCACCAGCTTTCCAGGATGCTAGTACAGTGGGAAATTCCACTCCATTTGTAATCCTGCGTCTCACCACTTGTTAGAGTTCGAATACTTGATGCTTGATGTTGGGAATGTGGCTGTTTCTGCGGTGACCTTAACTCTTCCCGCAGTGAGCAGGAGACTCAGAGTGTCTTCGCTTGAAGGCTGGACTATGAGCCGTTCATGACAACTAGTAGTTTAACATTCATCCTCTCATCTGTCTTGAAGAAACTCAAAGGGAGGGCTAATACAAACCTCACACTTTCCTCAAAGTATTGGAAAAGTCAACTATTTTTAATAGCTAGGGTTGTGTTACAGATTCGAAGTAGTTATCAAAAGCACTTGTGGTCCACTTATTGATCCTTAATGTGTGGCCACTATGGATGCTGCAATCAGTAATTCAATCTCGTTGAACTTTGGTAATAGATTCTTTTCTCCCAGGAATCCCCTACAGCACTTTATGACATGAGATTGCCAAATCTAAAAGAATAGAGCATATGTTATGAAATGTCTTTATCCCTAGTGATGAGCATTGTGACTGTGAGCTGGGGTTACACGTTTCAGCTCAGGGAATAGTCTTTGTTTAAAAAAAGTATTATTAGAGGCTAGAGCTGTAGCTCCACTAGTGGAGTCCTGGTGCCCAACGTGCAAACAAACAAACAAACAAAAAACCCTGGGTTTGGTGCATCTGTACTACATAAGCTAGGCTTGATGGGAAATACCTGTAATTCCAGCACTCAAGAAGCAGGGACAGGAGGATCAAGAGTTTAAGGTCAGCCTTGGCTCTGTAGCAAGTGCAAGGCCAGCTTGGGATGCACAAGAGTCTGTCTCAACAATCATTTTCTTTTACTGTCATATAATTGGGAATAAGCTGAGATATTTCTATCCATATAATGTATATCATATTCCTATATTACCCGCTCTTGCTTCAACTTTGAGATGTGGTCTCATTATATAACATTGGGTTGCCTATAACTTGCCATGTAGCTCAGCCTGGATTTGAACTTGTGGCTATACTCCTGCCTCTGTTTCTTGAGTGCTGGGGTTATAGGTATATACCACCACACCTGACTGTTTATCTGATATATGTATTTGTCCCACCAGGATCAAATTGGATAGCATCTAAGCTAGTGGGTCTCAACTTGTGGGTCATGACCGATTTGGGGGTTGAATGACCCTTGCACAGGGGTCACCCAAGACCATCCAGAAACACATATGTGTACATTATGATTCATAACAACTGCAAAGCTATAGTTATGAAGTAACAACAAAAATTATGTTATGGTTGGGGGCCACCACAACACGAGGAATTGTATTAAAGTGTCGTAGCATTAGGGAAGTTGAGGACCACTGCTCTAAGCCATCAGCTCACACTGAGGTAGAGCTGGGCTAGAGCCGTGATAGTACAGTGGAATGACTGATAGGTGTCTCTGGTCCTCTGTCTCCTTAAACGCTCAACTGGATATCATAAGGTTATAGAGGAGCAGAGTTGGAGTTAGGAAGTGAGTGGGCTTCCCCTATGTCAGCCCTTCTGGACCCCTTCTCCTTAGTTTGCTTTTGAAGTTAGAGTTGTACAGCTGTCCTGAGCTGAGCTTCAGCTAAAAATTTGCTCCCCACTTGGTGTGGTGTCCCATGCCTTTAATCCCAGCCCTCGGGAGGTAGAGGCAGGCTGATCTCTGAGTTTGGGGCCAGCCTGGTCTACCGAGTGAGTTCCAGAGTTTAGCCAGGGCTACCCAGAGAAATCTTATCCTGATAGCCCCTACCCCCTGAGAAAATATTGCTTCCCAGTAGAGTTATTGTCCTATGTTCAAGTGCATTAACCCACTGTATTAGTTACTTTTTGTTGCTGTGATCAAATGCAGTGACCAAAAGCAACGTATGGAAGAGTTTATTTGTCTTGTGGTTCCAGAAGGATGAGAGTCCACCATGGCAGGAGGCATGGCGGGAGGCATGGCAGCAAGCAGCAGCTTGGTGGATTGGGAAGCTGACATTTCATAGAGCAGAGTGAACCAGAAATGTTTTTCAATTCTCAAAGCCCACAGGGACACACTTCCCCCAGCAAGGCTGCATCTCCTAAACAGCCTCCAAATAGTGCCACCAACTGGGGGGTTTGGATGGCTGAGTGTTCAAATGCCTGAGCCTAAGGGGGGAGTTTCTCATGTAAACAACCACAGCCATTGTGCCTAGAGCCCTTTGTAGGGAGAAAAAGAAATGACGGGTGAACCATTAAACCCAGTGCAAACTGTGTGTCCTTTTCCTTCTCATCCCTTTCTCTTGACATGGGATTCAAGAGAGAATCCTCAAGATGCCTAGATGTCTGGAACGGCAGGGCTATTGTCAGAATCTTTATTTCCTATTTTTAGTGGACTGAGTTAAGGCTTGAGACCCACCTGCCCTTGGCCCAGACTCCCATCAAAGAGGTCAAGTATCAACAAGTGTCAGAGTGTCAGAAATGTTTATACTCAAAGTCAGGATGCTTTTGTTTTGTCTGGTTGACTTTTCTGAAAGGGGTGAACACCATTCTTGCCTCAGTTTTGCCTATGCTGAGATAACGATCTTGCACCCCTGTACCTGGCTTTCTGCTGTATTTTCGCTCCTGTTCTTCTAATGTGGGTGTCCCGTCTTTGCTTTTAAACAAGCCCGCTGTAGCTCTTTCCTCACAGCATACTTCTGCTCCCGTCAAGCATATAAATTGACATATATAATCTGCTCATCGTGTGGAATTTATGTGTAGCTCTTATATTCTGCTTGGCTCGTGGATAATCTCATGGCGTGGTGCAAGCACTACAGTCAAGAGCTGCTAACTTCTGGCTAAGAGTCCAGATTTGTTTGAGGTTTCTGGTCTCTAAAGCCTTGTGTAGAAACAGCTGATGTGGAGCATATTTGTTTTCATTTTGCTGGAGTTTGTCCTGCGGATTCCTGCAGAATTCTTCCTTCAGGGTCACACTTTGTATAAGTTGGGAGGGACAAGAGCAGGGCCATGAGGTCATCTCTAATTTTCTTCTCATAGCTTTTCTTTAAAGCAATTGTTTTCAGCATAATACTTTTTAAAGCATGAATAAGGAAAGGGCCATTGCTGCCAAGTAGCTGAGATTCTGAAATAATCTTTTCCTTTGAGAACTGTAGAGCTGAGGTCATTCCCTAGCTCTGGGTGTGTGTGTAAGGGGAGATCCATTTGTGGACACACCCTGCTGAGGTCAGTAACCTGCTGTGCAGTGCAATCTACTCTGACCCCATTTAGTGCCTGGAGGACCACAGGCAAAGACAGCATTTCCACAAGAAGGAAGAAGCTATTGCCAGGAGGTTACAAAGACCAGGCATCGAGGGTACTAGGGGCACAAAAGGGAAAAGAAGGGCCAGACCCAATATGATAAACTAATAAACATGGAGCATTTGGTAACATTTGGTCAATGAAAGATCCAGCTATTGAAAAAGAATGACTTTTGAGCTACAGATATGGTGGCTCATGACAGGGATCCCAGAACTAAGGAGGCTAAGGCAGGAGGATCAGGGCAAGCCTGATCTACATAGTAAATTCCGGTCCAGCCTGCAATATAGAGGGAGAGAATGCCTTGAAAGAAAGAAAGGAAAAGAGAGGCTGAGGAACAGAGGGGCCAAGGCACAGACAGACAGGACGAG
>LOJH01068218.1:0-10127 GCA_001685095.1 Ellobius talpinus
TTTCTTTATTAGCCAATGAAAGTAACACATAGACAGATGACCCTCCTACATCAACTCTTGGGGAGACTTGAATTTGAAAACTTGGTTCTGTATCTAAAAGCAGAGTCATGGCTTCCTGACTCCTATGTCACAGTCAAGGGAGGGTTCCCTGGATTCAACATTTGTCTCAATGGGTTCCAAGCCCCCCCCCCNCCGCCTGGCACATCCATTTCTTGATGGTGGTTGAGGTAGTGAGCAACTCTTTAAAGAAATCAGTGATGAGATGCTGTTGGATTCATCCCAGGGTCTTCCAACCCATCCAATGACTTTGTGAGCATCCAATGCCTGAATACTTCCTGCATTGATTCGCATTCCTGTATTTTGTTATCTGCAACCGAACTCTAAAATATGCCTCTTTCTCAAGCTTTTCTTTCTTCACTTTATGAATCTGCTATTAGATCTTATTAATCTCCATTTAATCCCCAAAGAAGAGCATTTCATTTAGGGGGCAGGGTATGTGTCACATTGTGTGGGACCTTCCCAGGCCCCTGCCTCTCTGAGGTCTCTGGGGCTAGCACCACCATCATCAGCTTTGTTGTATCCTTCCTCTGAGTTGAATCATCTTAGCTCTGGAGCCCACCCTTTTCCAGAAGCACACATCTCCCCCACCATCTTGAGTGATGATGCTCTTTTGGTATTGTGTATCCCTTAGAGAAACACACCACCACCACCACAAGTTCAAGTTCTTTGCATCCTTCTACTTAGGGACACTACCAAGCCTTCTGAAGGAATCATCCACACTTCATCCCTTTCCTTCGACTCCTCTCTCCAAGCAATTTTGCCTTTTTCATCTTCATCCCATTGACACTGACCTCGCCCTTGTCTACCTTATGGACATTTTGAGATCCTTTCCTTACCTCATCCCTCTGAGGCAGCAGGCAGCACCATCACCACCATGACAGCACATTTCCAGACCTTGCCACAGGAACTTCTACTTGGTCTTTATCTCCTTTGGAGGCTCCATGTTCTTCTGCAGAATGATTATTTATTTAACATTCTCTCCCCCAGCCCTCCTTTTTCCCTTACTTTAGTGGTTCACCCTAAATAATCGTATCCAAGCCTTTTGCTTCAACTCCTGGCAAGCACCAGATATATACCCAGGCCCTTCCCCAACTTCCATACTGTGTCTATTGACTTCCCACTCCTTCTGTAACTTCCTGATTACATCCAAAAATTTTGGGCATCTATTCTCACTGGAACTTCTCACAGGCATCTCATTCCCAATATGCCTAGCACAGAACTGATCTCCCAAAATACATGCTTCCTTTTAAATCCTTGTCCTGTGAATGACACCACCATTCACACAGACACTCCAAAACCATCTTAATTCCTTCTCCCTTATTGCACCCACTAGATTGTCACCCAGGCTTGAGTTCTACCACAAACACTGTAGTGGTTTCTCTCTTCATACTTTCTGTCATGGTGGAGGTCCCCGGAGGACTGTCTTCTCCTCTCCCACTTCTTCCCACTCCCTTCTTCTCTCCTCAGCCCTCCCTCCTCTTTCCATGCCTCTCCGCTCTCCCACCACAGCATTTGCCCACTCGCTCCTCTTTTCTCAACCATGTCAGTGCATTCCCCACAAGGAACGCGAGCTTCATCACACCACTCTCTTCCTAGATCCCAAGGATCCCAGATGGCAAGGACAAAGTCCATATTGCTAGACAGGAAGCCCTTTGCAATCTGGCTTCTCTAACCTCAGCTCCCTCCACTGACCCTAGACTGCCGTGCTGCTGTGAGCCATTGGAGCACAGGTCACTCCACAGGCTTCCTCTGTGGCACGCTCTTCCTCCAATTCTTCAGCAGCACACTTGGGAACCATCTCTCTCACCTCCTCTAAGAAGCCATCAGGTCCTCTCAAGCAGACGTCCACTTCTCTTTGTGCCACCACAATTCCTTCTGTACCCCGAACTTAGCTCAGGTTTTATACTAACTTCTCAGTACTAGCCTGTCTAGAGACGAACACCTCTACTCCTGCATTCATTTACCTGAACTCCATGATTTGATTTGTTTTTTGTTTTCGTTTGTTTTATTTTGAACCTGTTTGTACCACGCGTTCCTCAAGGGCCCAAGCCACACTTAGTGGTCTCCAGACTAACGACTCTTTATAAGGAATATGTTGGCCCTGGACAGTTTGCTACCATACAACCACAGACTCCTTTATAAAATTCTTTATATGGATGTGTATATGGAGTGTGTGTGTATGTGTGTTTGTTCGTGTCTGTGTGCATGCGTGTGTGCATGCATGTGTGTGTGAGCAGAAGCAGCCACTACATATCACACTTGATTTCACATGTGGAAGTCAAGGAACAATCTTCTATCTTGTTCGAGAAAATATCTTTATTGGATTTTGCCATTGAGTGCACCAGGCTAGCTGGCTGGGGGGCTTCTAGGGAATTCTCTTGATTTTGTCTCCCATCTCTCCACAGGAAGCTGGGATTTCAGAAGCATGCTACTACTGCTGGGACAGCTTTCTGGCAACTATGAGTGGCGGGTGTTTTGCCTCTCCGCCCACTACGTTATCTCCCTAGCACTTAAAGTATAAGCCCCTCTCTAAAATGTCACTGGGTACCCAGGCAACTTCCACCCTCATTTCTCGAACCTGATCCCTCATCTTCTGGGACACGCACTTTCAGGGAACCAGCGTCTGTCTCTCCTACCTACACCATTTCTCATGGGGACACTAAAGGAGGAAAGGAGGCAGGGAAGGTAGGATCTGCCTGTCCCAGAGCCAGTGGAGTTCACAATGCTGTTCAGCAGGAAGCTGTGTATCACAGGAGCATCCGTGGCCTTCAGTTCCTCATGAATGACAGTTGTCCTCCTAGCAGTGGTCAGGGACAGGGGGATAGAGGCATGGAGGAGTCAGGAAAAGTGGCTACCCTGCTCTTGGGCTGAATCAGAGACTCAGAGAGCCTTCCAATCCCTGGCCTTCAAGCCGCCATTTGTCTCCTTGTCACTGTCTCCACCCTTGAGGAGAATTGTTTTCATCCCCAATAAATATTTCAAATATTAAAAAGGAAGTACCAAATCCTGACAATGAAAACACAATAAATAAAAATCCTGAAACTAAAAACACAATAGCGCAAGCTCCAGAAAAGAACCGGCATTGTTAAGCTTGGGTACCCCGGGGTCAACTCTCTGCTGCCCAGGAAAGCCACTTCCCTACTCTGCCTGGGTCTCCCCCTTGGCCTTGCTCACTTTAGAAGGACAGAGGGAAGGTCGGTGACCTTCAGCCTGTCTGTCTGTAGGTGGGTTTTCTTCTAGTTCCTACTAAGCCTCCAACCCCTACCACCTCTGCCGGTCTTCTGTCTCTCTGTTCCCTTCTTCCTGGGTATGCTCCTGCTAACTGCTTTTCCTTACGTGGACTCTCCTCAGGAGCAGACAGTGGCTGTCCTCCTGCATCAGGCCTTCACACCATTGATACAGGGTCTATTGTTAATCACAAATAGGAGACAGAAGACCTCAGTAATTAAACTATAGCCTCACTGGGTCCTCTAAGGGCAGAAGCCAGCTCTGACAAGAGTAGGGCAGTCATCTTAGAGCCCCCAATTCCTAAACCAAGGACTAAGTGTAGTTTACGAAGGGCAGCCTTCTCCACACCCAACGAGATTACTTGAGTCTCTTTTAAAAACAGGAAAAGCAATCTGGGTTGAGGTTCCTCCCCAGGAGTGTGGAATGAGGAACACAGTCAGGCACACTGCTGTGCTTTTCTGACCAACCTGTTGAGGAGGTTGGATCCCCCTCTTCTCCACTAGTGGAACCAGGGTGCTTCTCCTGCAAGCCAGAGCCAGCTGCTCCCTGAAGAGAAGTCAGCGGGCTGGCGGTGACCAGGGACAGAGGGAAAGACCTGATTAAGCTGGAGTTGTTCTTACTGAGATAAGGACCAGGCCCAGGCCCATGTCATGGGGGCGCTCAAAGGAGAGGAGGTCTTGAGAAAGGAAAGACGAGCAGGTACAAGTTCACTCAAAAGCTCACACTCTGCTTATTCTTTGAAAACACAGCACATTCCAGTCGCTTGTCCCCTCAAAATGTGCCAGCCACATCAAGAGAGGAAACCGTTGCTCCTAAGGAGGTGACAGCCTAGCATGGAAGCCTGTGCACAGGACCTACCTGGCTCTGGTTCCAGCTTCTGTCCAAGAGCTGCTGCTATGGGGACATCTGGAAAGTACCAGGGGCACCTCACTACCATGGAGCAGAACTGGAGGTTGGTTATTTAAGGGAAAATGTGACAGGAAAATATACCCAAAAGAACAGAAAATGGAACTCCAAGGAACCTGAATGTCCCTGTCATGGCGGCGTTAGTCACACTGGCCAAAGTTAGAAACAACTCAGGTGACTATCCTCAGATGGATGCAGAAAGAATATGTGTGTTCACACTGTAAAATGTTCAGCCTTAAAAGGGATGGCATTCTGACACGTGCTACAACATGAACGACTCTGGAAGACACTGCTAAATAAAGTCAGTCAGACATGAAGGGACACATTGTGTACGATTCTTTCTATGTGAGGCTCCTAGAATAGGCAAATCCATAGAACAAGAAAGAAGACTGAGACTTGTTAGTGACTGGTGGGACAGGGTTTACTGTTTCATGGAAACAGAGTTTCCTAAGGATGAAGACACACAGGAGATGGATAGTGCCAAAGGACATAGAGCACCGAGAGCATACTCACTGCAACTGGATTGTGCACTTAGATCTGGGGCCAGCAAGGTGGCTCAGTGAGTAAGAGAACTTGCTGTCAAGCCTGATGAACAGGGTTCAATGCGGAGAATCTACATGATGGAAAGAGAGACTCCTCCCACCAGCTGGCCTCCGACCTCCACAAATGTGCTATGGTGTGTCCAAGTCCCACACAGACACACAAATTAACTTAATTATATATATTTACCACACACACTGTCTATATATGGATTCATGTGTGCATGCGTGTACACATGTGTTTGCATACATACACAAACATATGGTATGTCTTGAAGCTCAGCTTGATGGAGTTCCCAGCATGCACCCCAGAGCTCAGCCAGGAACAGGTGTGTGGGACTTGCCTGGGTCCAGGAATGGACAGCGCTGCAGAACACAAGCACAGAATCTCAGAATAAGGAGCAGATCTTGGATCAGGTCATTGGGTGCAATCCCATCTCCTCCAGTCCTCGTCCTCAAATCTCTTGCTGCAGACTCAAAACCAGGAAGAGCCAGAGTGAGCACTTTGAATGAGAGACATGAACCCTAAAAAGAGTGGGAGACACAGCTAGATTCAAAACACCCTCTATCTTTTTTTAAGTTTCAAGCGTGTTTATTTGATGGATACTACACTAATCATTTCATCTCCCTGTCATGGATGTTTGATCCTTTTGCAAACACTTTCATTTCTGAGCTTGAACATGGATCTTTATTCCATCAGTAATACAGGTTTCTGTTATAGCACATTCTGAAGTTCTTCTTGTGAAGAAAACTGAACCCAGTCCAAGCCTCTGTGAGCCAGTGTGTCTGTCAAAATGTACGGCGTGCTTCCTTACATGACCAAACTCAGCAGAGTGTCCTCTCAGCTCACTCATTCCAAGGAACTTTTCTGATTAAAAAAAAAAAAACTTTTCTGACCAGCAGCCCCTGACAGCCAGAGCTGCCATGTTAAAACTGAAAGACCCCGAGACCTGAGACCTGGCCTCTATCTAAGGAACACCTCCATGAAAGACAAGTAGGGCAGTGGGCCCTGAGAGTCTTCCAATTCAGAAGAAATCAAACAAATCAAAGATGCCCAAAGTCTAGACAAAAACCCTAAGCAGTCTAGCCTGCTGGTGACTTCTTTTTTTTGTTTTTAAATATGTTGTGGAAACAAAATACCTTATGGATAAAATCCAGATGGAGATATTAATTTGCTCTGTGCTTCCAGTTCTAGACCTGAGTGCTACCTGGGAACCCACAGAAAAGCTGGGCGCAGTGGCATATGCCCAGAATCCCAGGATGAGGGCACCGATACAGGAAGATGTCTAGAGCTCACAGGCCAGCGGAATCAGTGAGCTCCAGACTCAGTGATAGTTCCTGTTTCAAAACATCGACCTCTGCCCTCCTTGTGCAGGTGCACAGAAACAAACACACACAGAGACACACACAGAGACACACACGGAGACACACACAGAGCATGGAGGGTACTTATTACCATTACCAAAGCACAGAGCACACAGCCTTCATTCATTCTCAACACGGTGAGCAGTCATGAGTCCCTGCACCTCTGCCTTTCACTGCAAAGACAGCCTTCTCTGGTTGAGGCTGAGTGTGTGGCATTTTTCACCAGCATCTTCAAGAGCAGATGCTTGGGCAAGGTCCCTCTATATGTGCACTTTAAGATGCTACAAAGCCATGCCTGAAGTCGCCTCTGCTATGTAGATGTGAATTTAAAAGACAAAATCCCTCGGTGATGGCACACACCTTTAATCCCAGCACTTGCGAAGCAGAGACAGATGGATCTCTGTGAGGTTGAGGTTAGTCTGGTCTACAGAGTGAGTTCCAGGACAGCCAGGACCACACAAAGAAACTCTGTCTCGAAAAACCAAAGAAAGAGAGATGGGGGGGGCATGCATAAGAATCCCAGCACTTTAACTTAAGCCAGTGAGCTGGATTTTCAGTCACATGCGAATCCCCACCCAGAACTGTCACATTAACCAGTCTTCCTGGGGCACCTGGAGTACCTGAGAAACCAGAGGAGGAGGAGGGAGGGAGGACATTACATCCTGCCCCTGAAGAAATCGTGAAGCACAGCTCAGCACAGTGTCTAACAGCTCAGGATTTAACAGTACAAATCTGCCTCTGCTCTGTGGCATTTGTGAGGAAGGCAGAAAGTGAAAGCGGAGAGGAGGGTGACACCAAGGGACAAGGCCGGGTCTGGGCAGACTCTATAGCCCTCAGCTGCTTCAAGCAGGTGGAACACCTGCTGGGCTCACTTAAAGGTGACCCACATACAGGAATCCAGCCCTAGCATAGGCCAGGCTGCAAGGCTTCTGAGATTAAAATACTGTGGCAGCCAGATGATCACTGCCTCTTAAAGATGCCTCTCTGAAAAAAAAAGATGCCTCTCTGCCAGGGATATTCCAGGGCACTTAAGTACATCAGTTAGAAAGCCTTCTATCCTGCACCTGTAAAGCCAATGCTTGGGAGGTGGATAATGAATTCAAGGTCATACTCAGCTCCGTGAGTGAGTTTGAGAGCGACGTGAGACCCTGTCTTTAAAGGGGAGGATCAAGGGCAGACAAGACGAAGTTAAGAGCAAAGACTTTTCAGTGGGTAGGGAATGGGACAAGTCCCTTATTACTGTGGCTAACAAGACTCCCTCTGCAGGAATTCCTTCAGTTTTAGTCTGAGTGTGAAATTAGCCTAATCATCACCTCCGCCAAGGAGATGTGATAGCTGAGATGTTTGCCAGCCCTCCCCAGAGCTGCTGGCCACGTGGAAGGATCATTTTCCTGCTCCATTTACTGTGGACTTAAATCAGCTGACTGACTTTGGCCAATAAAATGTGCATGTGAGTGACATAGGGAACCTTGGGGAAGTCATCACATGGTTCCACCACCTCTTATGTCCTCCTGCTCAGAGATGAAGCTCTGCCATTGCTCTCCCTTCCAGAAGGAAGATATGTGAAACTGAACCACAGAGCTAGGGAAAATTAATGATGTGTGTGTGTGTAAAATCTTGTTTTTCACCACTGATGCTGAGCTCATTTGTTACCGCAGCACATGCAGCTCAAGCCCTGAGGCAAGATATCTGCAGCCTCTTCAATATGTTCTCATTCTGCCTCTTGAACAATCCAGTTCTCTTCACTGTGATGTAAGTGGGTTTTTAGTTTGTTTCCTCCTTGTGTATCCAAAACTCAAAGCCCACGTCGTTTTGACTTTTCACTTGGTGCCTACCTCGTCATGAAACAAGAAAACAAATGAATGGCCAAAGAAGCCATATGCTCTGTCCTATCTTTATAATGGTCTGTCCTGTCTAAGAGACAAGCCATGCCCACTCCCTCCCCCATCTGCGGAGGCAGGCAGATCTTCCTTCCTGCTTGTAGCCTGAGTCTCTTCCCCTTCTCCATCTCCCTCTGGAAGAGGCAGCTTCTGTCTCTCCCTTCTGTCTTTCCCTTCTCTCTCTCTCTTTCTCTATCTCCTCTTCTCTCCTTCTCCTCCCTCTTCCCTTCCATAACCCACTAAATAAATATCCAACCTCACTCTGCATGGCGCGTCTCTCCATCTGTCTTGTCTGCCACACGGTTCCCTGCCCATGACCAGCCGCCTTCAGAAACCTGTGGTGTGGTCTCAGGACACGCCCATCTATCTGTCTCTTCTCATGGCCTGCTGCAGCCACTTGGGGAACTGTGCCATTCCTGCCTGGGACTGGCTGTTCTCAGTACCCCCTGCTTGCTGCCTGCCCTCACTAGGGGACCTGCTACCCACTGCCGCCTCATGACCTGCAGTGTTTCTGCCGCTGCAGCCACTTAGGGATCCGCAGCATTTTTATTAATCCATTACAGTCTTAACAAAGGAGGTCAACCCGCCACAGATTGTGCATAAATCCCTGTCTTTGAGGTGACATCAGGTATCAGGTGACAAGAATTAACGGAAGTCCAAAGCAAGCAAACAAACAAAACCCCAGAAAGCTCAAGTTGGTGCTAAACTGCATCAAATAGCAGGAATTCCGAGCAGCCAGTGCTGTGCAGGGGCTTTCTGAATGATGAGTCTAAGTCCCCATTAGCGACAACTAGATTCAACAGATTCATTACGACTGTGTAGGGAGGCAGGAGGCCCTGAGCGATAAACTCTGGCTTGAAGCTTCCCAGCTTGTGTGCTAGGCTGGTCAAGCTCAAATAGCTTCTGCTGGAACCCAGAACTCAGAAGCTTGGGCCTGGCTTGCCTGTCTTCTAGGAAGATTTCAACCTGGCCACTACACCTTGGACGGAAGCGGGTGTCTCTGTCAAGGCACACCCCTATTTTGCCTCAGGCTAGCTAAAAGCTGCTGGCACCCCCTAAGGCAGAGCACTGACACCGGTGTGATTTCTGAGGCTCTCCGACTTTTCAACTTAATTCTCTTACCTCCTGTGTGTTCGCAGACACTGGATATGCCTAATTCAGCATCTGCCTTCCCTCACTGTATCCCGAAGAAGAAAACCCCCAGGTCAAGGTTGCTGCCCAGGTACCAAGGGCACTGAGTGCATCTTCTGGGTTTCAGCAGAACCAAACCACAATGTTTCCCGCAGGGAGGAGCATGTGTCATGAAATCAACAGAAAGGAATGAAAGAACTAGGGTTGGGTCTGACCAGGCTCACTCCTGTTTGATATTTCCATTGCCCTGTCCAAGGTGTTCACCAAAGTGGCCCTGGTGTACAAGTCTGGGCACAGTCCCAAGACCCCACCACGCCCCTCTGCTGTTAGCACAAACACAGCTTCGGGAGAGGTGGAAGGGATGATCAGGGAAGCCCTAGGAGGAGATGAGCTTTTTTTTTTTCTTTGAAAACAAAGTCTCAGGGATGCTATTCTGGCTTCCAACAAGGACGACCTTGAACTCCTGAACTTTAACTTCCTGTCTCTGCCTCTCAACTGCTGGGATTACCTTACCAATTAAGACCTGCTTACACTGCGCTGGGGATCAAACCCAAATCTTTGTGAATAGTAGACAAGCAAGTGCTCTACCAAAGGAACTACACATCCAGCCCTGAAACAGATCTTTCAATGCCTGGGGAAGGATAGAGACCCAGGACTGGAATCTCAAGAAGTGGAGCACGACTAGGGGAGTTAGAGGGGTGAAGACACAATGTCCTTTGGGAAGTCAAAGTAGGATGGGGGCAGGGAAGGTTAAGTGGGGTGGCTAGCAGCTAGGTAGACTACGGTCACCCCGCTAAGCCATCGCTGCTCCTCCTCCGTCCAGCGCACGCTGCGCTGCGGAATTCAGCCAGCAAGAAGCAGAGTCACGAGCCGAGCTGGAGCGAGGACATCGTCGGCGCCGGGAGAGCACGCGCGCGGGGGCGGACGGGGGCAGGGGCCTCATATCCAGCCGCCCACTCCCTGTGCCTCCCGAGGCTCGCATTTCCATTCCGCATCTCCCCCACCTGCTTCCCCTCGC
>LOJH01068219.1:0-18012 GCA_001685095.1 Ellobius talpinus
CTGAGGTGGGTGCTGCAGGATTCGCTTTTGTTTTATTAAGGAGAGGGGGGTCTGGGGAGTTGACGGGACGTGTCCTCGCCGCTCTCCAGAACACCATCTGTCCGTGGAGCTGGAGAACTGACTGCGGGCCTCTCCGTGGCCCAGTGCCTGAGGTCGTAGCAGCTGAGGCTGGGTTTTGTCGTGTAGTGAAAGGGTTCCTTGAATGCGAGGGACGAGGGCTGGAAGACCCTCGCCCATCTCTCCTGGGAGAGCATGAAAAAGGCTTGGAGTCTCCCTTTCCCTAAAGTCGAAGCTGCTTGGGTTATTGAGGATGGAGAGTGTTCTGGGATGAGAGGTTTGGAGACAGGGGAATCCTTCCCTATAACACCCCAGAGGTTTGAGGTTGCAAAAGGAAATTGGGATGTGATGGATGAGACTCCTCCCCTCCTCTCAGACTCTCCTAGGTTTCGCGTTATTAGGGAGACCCTTCCCCTCGCATCCTAGGAAATGGATAAACCTGGATTCTGCCCCTTACCTCTTGCACCCAGCTGGATTCCTTGCAGGGCATTTGTTTTTGAGGGATGGAGAAAGTGAAGGGCTGGAGGACCCCTCCCCACCCTGCTCCCATGAAGGAAAGCACTGATGGATGCTCCCGGTCCTCTGTGATGGAGCCGCGCCTAAGGTCTAAATAGCCTGGGTGTGGGAGGTGGGTGGAAGTGAGAGTCTAAGGGACCCCTCCCTACCTAGGTCTTATGTCCCAGGCCCTCTTCTCTAGATCCAGGTCCCAGGCAGTAGAGTGGAGATCATCCCCCCTGCCCCGCCACGCCCCAGGGATTAGAGCTCTAGCCCTGAGGCGAGGAGTCAGATCTGGATGGACACCTGAGGGGCAGGACCCGGTGGTCTCCCTCGCCAGCATCCTGCAGTTCCAGGCGATATCGTCCGCGTTCGCGGATCCTGGAGGATGCTCCGCTGCTTGCTGAGCGCGCCCCAGTTCTGGCCGCGGGGATCTGGTGCCCGCGTGCAGCAGCTGCTCTCAGGTGCGGGGCTTTCGCGCTCTGCCCAGGCATTTGCCGGAGGACAAAGCGGCGATCGCGGCACTGACAGGCGTGCCTGGCTGGCCTGCGTGAGGGGCGCGGCTGAGGAAGGGGGGCTTCGGGCGCGGCACGGGTAGCTTCCACGGAAACGTGCCAGGAGCGGGGAGAGAGAGAGAGAGAGAAAGAGAGAGAGAGAGACAAAGCGCGCTCGCTCCTCGCGGGCCCGCGCGAGCCGGGATGGAAAATCCCGAGGGAGGAGGTGGTTGTGCTGTGCTGGGTCCTGTACCAACCATACACTCAACTCTAGTCGCTCACCCCTTCCGCCTGCGCGCCCGAACCCCACTGTTGGTCCTGCCCCAAGAATGCGGTGTGCGCGATGGTTACCAGAGCCAGGACTTGTGACCACAGGACTGGGATGACCAGGGACTCTACCTTACCGGAAGGGTAGGGGTTTAAGGGACATGTGTGAGGCAGGTCTGAAGAGGCATACTGACTGGACCCACTCAACCTCATGCCCCATTAGCTATAGTAGGTCAAATTTGGTTCTGTGGCTGGGTGTGTTTTTTTGGTAATAGCGTGGATCAGAGTGTGAGTGAAAATGTGTGTGACTGTGTCCTGTCTGTCCGTGCTCCAGGGTTCACGTGTGTGCCGTGCTGTGGTGAGCCTATACATATGGCAGGGGGAGGGGTGGAGAGAAGGAGGAAGAAGAGGAACTAAGCTTGGAGGTAGAGGGGAGCAACTCTCAAACCACATTGCTGACCCAAGTTCCAAATGCGTGCCTTCAGGGTGGAGGCAGTTTTAAACTGCCTAGGGTCTAGGCTAAAGGACTGGATACATTCTAGTCAGTGAAACTTCGCAAGGATGTGGCCCCCTCTTCAGCCCTTGAGGAACCCAACTCTGAGCCTGACACCATCATCAGTCCTCATCCCCTGGAGTGCCTTATCACGCTGTAGTGGGCTACCCTAATGACCAGGGTCTGCCCTACCACTGGCTGCTGAGTAAGGTTTGGGAGGCCTGTCAGCAGAGTCTGGAAAGGCTATAGAGCTAGGGTTACTAGTAACCACAGATGGGGTTTTAAAAATACCAGGTACAAAACAGGCATGACAGTCACATGCCTGTAATCCCAACACTCGAGAGACCGAGGCAGGAGGATTGCCATGAGGTAGGGGTCAGCCTAGGCTAGATAATAAGACTCTGTCTTACCACTTCTAGGAGATAGACACACCCTCTCAGACTGATGAGTCCCAGCAATTGACCCCAGTTTCTCTACCACCATCACATTTATGCCAAAGGTTTTTATGCAGCTTCAAGATAATCTCCTTCACATAAATTAAGGGGATAGATTATGGACTGTGGAAGAACCAGGCAGTGAAGCCACCAGCCAGCCAAGCCTACCTGGTCTTTTTCCCTTAAGTATCCACTGCCAGCATCCACAGTGACCTCTGCTGGAAGGAAGTCAAACCGAGGGACATTTGACAACCACTAATCCCCTGTGGTGTAGAGAGGCTTGTATTGGTGTGGGCATTGTTAGGTAAAACCACATACTTCTGCTGGGACTAATTTCCTGTTTACCTTTGGAGTAGAAGTTCTTGTTTTGGTTTGGTTGTTTCATAGAGTTGATGATGGAGCCCAGGACCTGGATACCTATTAAGTAAGCATCCTCTCACTGAAGCGCCTTCTTCCCCCAAGATGCTGTTCTTGTCTATGTTCTTTCAAATGCCACCAAGCAGTAAACCTGCTGCTTCTTCAAGCACATGGAAAAGTGGGTCTGAAGGCTTTCATGTCTCTGTACAGTTGAGAAATAGAAAACAGTTATCAAGGTCAAAGAAGTTCAGGTACCTTTCTGGCCTCTCCCCTACCTTTCTTTACTCTTCCCCTCCTCTCATATCCCACTTTTTATCTTTTTCTCTTTCTCCTTATTAAAGCAGTCGGTAACACATTTTCAAAACCAAGCCTTATTTATTTTTCTCATTGACATTGTGGCTTAGAAACTTCAGACTTCTGGATGCTATTACTAAATACAAAAGGCCTTTGAGCACTGGCTTTTTCTACGAACTGGAGTGGGGGAGGTGGATGAGACGTACTGAGTCCTAAATGCCCACCTGGTGACATGTGTCTCTTCTGGAGTTGCTCTGAAAAGCTTTCACACTGTCACAAGATTGTTAGAGCTCCTCAAAGGAAGGTATTTAAATACCTGGCATTGTTCTTACTCTGGCATCCATGTGATTTGCATTGAACTACATGACTCAGTATCATAAAGTAAAAATAGGACTTCATTTCTTCCTCGCCTGTTCAGAAGGTGCCTGAATATAGTGTGTTGTGTTCTGCATTGGCAAGTGAAAAGCTAAATCACCTGATAAGCTGAACCACCTGAATATCCCGATTAGAGAAGAGTGCTTAACAGCACCAACAGGCCATAAAATTATTTTGTTTCTTTTCATTCATACCTGAATCTTTGTCCTGTGAAACATTTCCTCATGCTCATGCATTATTGCTCTTATTTGAGGTTAATCAAGAATGTTTAATCCAGTCCGGTGGTGGTGGCACAGGCCTTTAATCTCAGCACTAAGGAGGCAAAGGCAGGTAGATTTCTGAGTTCAAAGCCAGCCTGGTCTACATAGTTCCAGGACAGCCATGGCTACATCTGTCTCAAAAAAAAAAAAAAACCAAAACAAAGTAATAACAAAAAAAGTTTAATCCTTGTACTGAATCCAACAAATTAAATACCAGCAGACACAGGAAGATGTGAATGGTGGTTTTGTTCTTTGGGGGCTCATAGGAAAGAAAGAAAATGACTCTAAATTTGAAATTTCTTACGGGTGGAGTTAGGGCTTTCTGAGAAGAGACTACTTAAAAATATCCAGGAGGGCAGGCTGGCCATGTTGAAGAATATGATCATGAATGACACTGTGGCTGTGTATGCAAGAAACAGCATTCATATCGGGAGTATCTCTTGCGCTGCAAAAATCGCCCCAGATGCTCCTTCAACTAGCATCTCCTTGGTGGAGGAGGGGCTGAGCCAAGGCGTGGATCTATCCAAGGTTCTGGAATACCGGCCTCTGCCTGCCAGCTTCAAAGAGTAGGGAACAGAGCAGAGCTGAGGGCCACCGCCTCTGTGAGGATTTCCCTACAGCTGGTCACCGAAGAGAATGGAAGAAAACAGAGATGTAGAGGTTCTCACCACATCATTTTGAATAAGCCCATCGGCAATCCCTATTTAAAGACTTACAGGCTCATTATAAGAGGAAACATTTTCTAAATCAGGCTGTTTGCATGCAAGAATGCATTTAATCCTGACAGTCCTAGGAGGTAGTGTTATTCCCACTTTCAAGGTGAGCAAACAAGGTGAGCTTTAAGAGGAAAGGGGCTTGCCGGAGACCACACAAGAGGGAGTTTAGGTTCCATCGGGATCTATTAAACTCCTTTAATAACATCAAACATCTTCGCCACATTTCCTTTTCTACTGCTGAAGCAAAAACTGAAGTATTGGACTGTCCTATGTAATGGCATATCTAATTCTAGAGGAATGAAGTTAGGGGAAAAGTAGAATTCAAACAAGTCACAGAAGCCTTTCAAGTTCAGCGAGTATACTGCCTTTTTTAATGTCTTATTCTGGTAAGGTTTGTTGCTTGAACCTGGTTACTAAAGAATGCAGTGTAAAAACATAGGGGTTTTTCCTAGAGTGGGAATTTTTTACAGGAAAATAAGTCTGGTTAGCAATAAAGTGGATTTTTTTAAGAAAGGAAGAAGAAAAAAGCTTCTGCTTTTTTTAAAAAAAAATTAAATACCAAGTGCATTCAGAGCTGACAAAGCAGGGATATTATTAGGAGGCTCCTTTCATCTATTCCCATTCTCAGACTTTCACATCAAAGTTCTTAACACCTAGATAAAACTTTTCATTGTTGTGGACTTCAGCCAGTCTTAGGGAAACATCATGTTCCTGTCCAGACTCACACCATCACAGCTAATGTTTTACCTTCAGATGTGGCTGCAAGACTCCTGGAGGTGGGTGGCTTAGAGCTTGGTGAACTCAGTCACATGCTCTGGTTTTCCCAGGGTAGCAGTTTCAACTGCCCCAATCCTTTTACACACATAGGGTCTTGTGCTCAGGATCTCTCCGTGGTGCAGCTATAGCTTTAGATGTCTAAAGTAGGGAAAGAGGAATAGATTTGTCCTTTTTCTCTTCTCCCTGGGCTTTGGTTTGCATGTCACACAGAAATAACAGGCCTATTCTCTTAATAAGATGCTTTTCATTAAGCTAGGTCTCCATCCCATATCTGCTTCCTTTTCTCTGCATGCTAGGGCTTTACAGAGCTCTGCCACAAGATGTGATTCCTGAGGGCATTTGGAGGCCAAGGATCTGGCTTTCCATCTGGGTCTGCTCTGATTCATAGGACCACAGACAGATTTGGTCGTTGTCTTATTTAGAGTCTTAGTTCTCTGCAGCATCAGAACAGCATGTAATAAGAGGCCATTTGTGGAGGTCTCTAGACAGTCATGCCCATGACTAAGCACCACCCTCTTTGCTAACGGAATCAGGAAACAGTTTTGAATCCCAAGTATCTCCTCCAGAACATATACTGTGAAGATTTTCATCCACTATAATAAAGGAAATAAAATATATAATTTATTCCTAAGACTGTTATAATTATTCTGGCAATAACTCAAAGCTCCCTCAAAGGAAGAATGGGTTTATAGTCATTCAACAAATATTTCTACTGCCTGCAATGTACCAGGTACACATCTGGGCTCGTGATAACCAACCTCCACCTTTGCACAAGTCATGACATAAAGAAACATTGAGTCGGTACACTGAAAGCCTCAAAAGAGTGTTGCTACAAGCAGGAGTTTATAAAGATGGAAATAAGTTTAAGTATCATAGACTATTATGTCTTTTTTTTATCATGAAGACAGAAGCTAATGGAATTTGAAGGATTCTCTGACCACATCCCTGGCTGGTGGCAAAGATGGGTCTTCAAACAGACATTTCATGACTCCTAATGCTTGTTTTTTCCACAGTTCTAAACTGCTGCTCTGTTCATCAAGTTACCAAAGGGCACATTTCCATCAACATAGCTTTGTTTGATCCAATTCTAAACCAAAACCCAATTTTAAAGTTGAAATAGAAAAAAAAGGGATAAAACACAAAAATTTACAAAGTCTGCTTTTACCTGTGTCATTCAATGGTGGCCCCTAGCTGGCTACTGAACACTTGCAGTGCTGCTGGGTTGAAATAATATTTTGGATATATTGAATTTAAAAAAGATACTATTAAAATTAATTCTACTCAGCTTCTTTTTACTTTTTCAAATATAACTTTTAGTAAATTTATGCTAGGGCTAGAGAGACAGCTTAGAAGTTAAGAGCAATTGTTGCTCTTGCAGAGGACATAAATTTGATTCCCAGAACACACATGGTGGTTCAATGTTCATCTGTAACCCCAGTTTCAGGGTATCAATGTGTGATGCACATACATGCATACAGGCAAAATATTAATACACATAAACTAAAAATAAGCAAATCTAAATTTTTAAAAATTTTAACAATATGTGTGAGTGTTGGGGTATATACTTTAGTCTGAGTTCAGTCTCCAGCTCTACAAAAATTTATATCTACCAGGCCATGGTGGCACACACCTTTAATCCCAGCACTCGGGAAGCAGAGACAGGAGGATCTCTGTGAGTTTGAGGCCAGACTGGTCTACAGAACACGTACCAGGACAGGCTACAAAACTACACAGAGAAACCCTGTCTTGGGGGAAAAAAAAACAAAAAGATTATATCTATCTATTTCTGTGTGTACATATGAATATAAATGTATTACTTACATTTATAGCTATACTGGATTTGTACTGGATTAGCACTATATTGACATGCTCCCTTTGGAGGAAATTTTCTTTATAAATGGATATTTAGCAAAGTAATTTTTATAACTTTGGCCTGGCCTGAGATGGAATCCTGGCTCTATCATTTAGGCTGTGTGCCCTTAGACTTCTGTATCCTCATTTATAAAATGAGGGAATAACAGCCTGCCTCCTTGATTAGGAGTCAAATTACTTAGAACAGTAACTGCTCTACAGTTAACATTTATTGAATGTTAACTGTTATTGATAATGGGAACATATAGAATATTAAAGACCATAAGAAAAGCAAGCAGGCAATTTTTATAAATCAAACAAAAATTTATTCGTCATTAAAACAAGATTGAAAACATTTGTTATGTATAACTCATGAGTTTGTGGGATTTGGCCCCGTTTTCTGATGGCTGATGATGCTGAGGAAAAATTTCAAGCCATTTCCATAAGCATACAATAAACAGATTAGCTAACAACATTATGCACATAGCTTCTGTTAATGAGTTGAGGAAGAGGATGCTTAGAGGATGCCTGTACCAGATGGCTTAAGAGCGCTAAGTCTCTTGGTCACCAAGGTTCCTCAAGAGAATAAGAGCCTTGTGCTCTGGGAGGAAATTCCTGGACAGGAATCAAACATACCCAAGATCAAGCCTGTTCTCCCACTCTCTTGGCCTTGCCAAGAGTCTCAATTTCTCTTCTCTAAAATGGAGGTAGATGCGGCTTTCTCGCAGGTTGTGCTGGGGAGGAAATTAGAAAATATAAATAAAAAAAACAGGTGCTCACACTATAGACCAGGCTGGCCTCAAACTCACAGAAATCCACCTGCCTCTGCCTCCCGAGTGCTGGAATTAAAGGTGTGCACCACCACTGCGCGGTACATCTCCACCTTTTTGTTTTATGGTTTAGTTTTTTGTTTTGTTTTGTTTTGTGTTGAGACAGGGTTTCTCTGTGTAACAGCCCTAGCTATCCTGGAACTAGCTCTGTAGACCAGGCTGGCCTCGAACTCACAGAGATCCTNTCCACCTGCCTCTGCCTCCCGAGTGCTGGAATTAAAGGTGTGCACCACCACTGCGCGGTACATCTCCACCTTTTTGTTTTATGGTTTAGTTTTTTGTTTTGTTTTGTTTTGTGTTGAGACAGGGTTTCTCTGTGTAACAGCCCTAGCTATCCTGGAACTAGCTCTGTAGACCAGGCTGGCCTCGAACTCACAGAGATCCTCCTGCCTCTGCTTTCCGAGTGTTGGCAAGCGCCACCACTGCCTGACTTCTTTGGAAGTTGATTCATGAAGACAGCTATGAGTTCCAGACCAGCCTAGACTATAGTATGAAACTATATATATATATATAAAAAAATTAAAACCGGGGCAGGGGGATAATACAGGGGGGTGGAAAGGGAGGGAGGAAAGGAAGGAATATATGTGAAGTTCTGAAAAAATGATATTAACAGAGAGTATTGGGCTATAGAGAAAGTATTCAGATGGTTTCATAGGAACTGTATGAATGTCAACATGTGATTGGTAGATTCAGGTAGAAGAGCCTGGGGACAAGCTCTCCCCTGGTTCTGTTGGAAGGCCCCTGACTTACAGGAACCAAGTGCTGATGCTAGGGATAGCCAGGTCTTAAACTTCACATTTTCCCAATGGGAAAGGATCCACATAGAGTGGAGCAAGGAGCAAAAACCAAAGTGAGCACAGAGCTGCATTAGTGCAGGTTGGCTAGAGCAGTGAGACAGCTGTTGTTTCCACGAAGACAGACTTCATTTGAATCCAATTTTCGCCACCAAATTGTGACCTCATGCAAATGTATTTTAACTCTGTGTGTGTGTACATGTGTGTAGAGGTCAAAGAACGACCTTAGCTACTTTCTTCAGATGCTGTCCGTCTTGGTTTTTGAGATAGCTTCTCTCATTGGTCTGGTACTTGCCTAGTAGGTCAGGCTGACTGGTCCATGATACTTACAGATCTACCTGTCTCTGTCTCTCCAGCCCATACCCACCTTTTAAAATTTGGGTCCAAGGGGATATAATTCAGGTCCTCAAACTTGCAAGCCAAGCACTTTACCAACTAAGCTATTATCACAGCCTGAGTTTTAACCTTTCTAAGCCTCATTTTCCTCATCTAGTACAATAAAGCAAAGTTTCCCTTGCTACCATGGCAATTACATGGCAGCATACAAAAAAATGCTTTAGGATAATGCTATCCCTCCTTCATCAAGTGCTTACAGTGGCTCAGGCATTGTGTAAGTGACAGCCATTATGTCTGTATTTTAAGCTGAGGGAAGCAATGTTCAGTGACTTTAAGTAACTTCCCCAAGGTCATGCAGTCAGGCAGTGTAACCAGGACCCCACCCAAACCATCAGATTGCAGAGCCTACTCCTAATCATAGTGACCGTGGCCTCTCTAAATAAACATCAGCACAAACTCAAGAACTGTTTGAAGGCGGGAGAGATACTTCCTGGTTAGTTTATAAAGAGGTTATCTGGGGTTAGGGCAATAGGAAGCAAGGGCAGAAAAGCTGTGGTCAAATGGACAACGGTAGGAATGCCACCCTTGTGCTCCAGGGTACTGGATAGGAATTTCTATAGGAAATAGATGTTTGAGACGCTTGGAACATTTGCATAACAAGTGTTAGAGAAGTGTGGTGATACTGACAATATTGGTTGTCCACTTGACAGAAACTAGAAACTCCTGGGAGACAAGCCTCCTGGACATACCTCCAAGGGACTGATTAGCTAGATTAGCTTAAAAGAAAGGGAAAGACCCCTCCTGACTACGTACAGGCAGTGCCATTCATGGGCTAGAGTCCTGAACTAGAAAGGAGAAATGAGCTGGCATTTATTTCTCTCTGCTTCTTAATTGTGGCTAGACACAATGTGACCAACTACCTCCAGCTCCTGCTGCCAAGGCTTCCTACTATAATAGACCCTGCTTTCAACTGTGAGCCAAATATACCCTTTCGTAGTTCTTTTTAATAGAAAACATATGCTTTTAGGTATATTTAAAAATAAATTGTGTGTGTGTGTGTGTGTGTGTGTGTGTGTGTAGCCCATGCTATATCTGGCAAATGGAAGTCAAAGAACAACTTATGAGACCAATCTTCTACTTTGTGGGCCCTGGAAGCTGAAATTGCATAGTCAGGAGTCCTTACCCACTGAACCACCTTGCAGACCCTTTTCTAAAGTTGCTGCTTGTTGGGTGTTTTGTCACAGCAACAAGAAAAGTAGCTACAACCAGAACCAAACACATTCTTAGCAAAGGAACATAAGATACAAAACCACCGGCTTGGAGCATCCCACTAGTGCTCATTTTGTGGCAGCACTGAGTGCATGAATCAAGGATATTCAAGGCTTCCACACTTGTGGAAGGTGTAGGCAGATAGCATCCACCATCCAACGTGCCTACTAGCACTCTTTGGATTCCAAAGAATTCACTTGGCTTCTTTCTTTCCTTTTTTTTCTCCTCCTTTTCTTCTTTTGAGATAGGGTCTCATGTAGTTTCAGCTGACTCATTACATAACCAAGTCTGGCCTTGAACTCTTCATCCCACTTCTTAAATGCACATTCCACCATATCCAGCTTATACTACCTCTTCTCTCTTTGGTCTTCACAAAAGCACTAAGCAGGATAAATGGTCTGCTGCAAGTGGCAGGCAGCAGAAGTGGCCAAAATGCACAGATGCCTTGAACAGCTGTGGTACCCAGCCCCAAACACAGGGCTTAGGAAAGGCCTTCTCTGTGAGGGAGGAGGCACAATGTTTGCCCTGGGCCGAGGCCTTTGGTTCATGATTCCCCAATGATGCCTCCAAATGGCTGCCTCTCACAGTAGTTGCTGTGAGGATCTAAGTCAAGGTCACTGAAAATCCCACTGCCCCTTCTGAATGTAGCCCCCGTCATCGGCAACCCCTCCCATGCAGAGAGCTTGTTTCATAAAAGGAGCGTTTTCAGGACTTGCCACCTTAAATTTATTCTGCTTATTTTTCTATAGGCAGCCAGGTTGGAAACCAAATCCTATCATCTTTAGGGTGTAGAAGAAACATCAGAAATGACTGCAGTCACAATCTGCATCAGATTTCTCTCCATGGCTATGCTTCTAACAACAATGGAAAACAAAGGCAGGAAAGGAAAAGGGTAGGAATGTGGCCCTTCTTCCAAGAGACACCTGTAGCTCTGGAGAGAATACAAGGGGTAGAGTGGGGGAGTAGCTTTTACAGTTAGGAGAGAATTCCTTGATGAGTAAAAGAGGAGTTTGATGTACAAGATGATAGACAATGAAAGAGATCATAATGTCTCAGTGTCTTTTCTTTGAAAAGTTGTGATAGGCTTCCAAACACCCTCTAAAGCACTGGAAGGCTAGATACAGCATGGGCAAGGCCACAAAGATTTTGCCAAGTTGTCCACTGGTAGGCCGCCTAGCATTTACAAATGTCTCACTACTAGAATGCTCGTCAGGGCATTGAATCCAGCAACAATGTCTACCAACATATGCTGAATGCCATAGGGTTGAATGATGACTTCTGATGAAGAAAATCAGATTGGGAAATCATCTGAATAGTAAAAGCACGGACATTTGCAATGGCTGGGCCTTGGAAAGATGGGTTTATGGTTACTTCATGGCTGTGACAGCAGTGCCTTTTTAACCTGTCATTCATAAATGACAGCTCTGATATGCCAGTTCTTAAGTTCCTATGATCAGACAGACTGGCACACAGTAAATGCTCAGCAATGTTCAGTTTACTCACCTGGCTCCTATTTGTTACTAACCCCTATGCCAGACGCAGAAGAAATAGGAGTAAATGAGACTCAGGCTTAAGTGAGTTAGTCAATTCTTTTTTATTTTTTTGAGACATGATCTCACTGAGTAGCCTTGGCTGGAACTTGTTATGTAAAACAAGCCAGCATTGTACTCAAAGAGGTCTGCCTGCCTCTGCCTCCTGAGTTCTAGGAGAGACACATACGCTATTAAGAAGTATTCTCAACAAGGGTCAGCACAAAGCAATGGAATCTGAGTGGCCATAGTTTTACAATTCTGAACTTTAACCTTAAAGAACATAATGTTTGTGACTGGAGAGATGGATCAGCAGTTAAGAGCCCTGGCTGCTCTTCCAGAGGACCCAGGGTTGATTCTCAGAACCTGCATGATAATTCACTTCCAGAGGACCCAGATGCTTTCAGTGACTCAAAGCATCCATGACTCTAGTTCCAGAGCACCCAATGCCCTTTGCTGGCCTCCATGGACACCAAGCTTCACAGACAAACATGCAGGCAAAACACTTGCACTCTTAAAAAATAAATAAATCTTTTTAAAAGAAAATAATTTCAAAATAATTCATTTTAAAGTATTCTTATTTATTTTAATTGACACAGTGTTTATACATATTTATGAGGTACAGTATGATAATTTGATACATGCATGCAATTTGTAACAATAAAATCCAGGCAATTAGCATTTCCATTGTAAAGAGACTACATATTTAATAGGACCAAGCCATGGTAATCTATGCATGAGTGGAGGGTTGTAAATTCATCAACTTAAAAAAAAATAAAATCCAGTGTGTTCTGACTGTGTATTGAGTACAGCCCAACATGCCTGCTCTTAGGCACTCAGTCCTGCAGGGACATAAAGAGACAGATAATTAAAGTGTAGCAAGATGAGGCATGGACAGAGAGCATAAAGGAATGGCTAATTCTCTGGGGGAAACACATATACATACACTCATGTGTTGGGTCTAGATGTTAAAACCTGAGTTAGAGAGTACACACCAGCACATAAAGAGGAAAAGCCAACACACTGAAATACTTTGAGATGAAGTAAGACATTTGGGTGGGTTTGCTGAATGACTCTGAATATATCACCTACATCTCTGGACCTTAGTTTCCTAGTCTGGTACTCTGAAGGTTGGCAATGGTCATCCTGATCTTGTAGGCTAGAGCATCATGAAGGTTCTAGTTGTGACTTTTATCTCCCAGTATCAAGCTTGGCCTTGTCCCAGCCCTAAGGCTTCCTTGACTCCTGCTTGTCCAGACTCCAGTGATGTTACCTCTGAATTCTGGTACCAGAGAAACTCTTTATGTATGAGACACCAGCCTGTGGAGTCCACTGAAGTGTATCTGCTCTCCAGGGTGCTACTTGCCTCCAGGCCTACCACAGCACTAACCACTTGGTGTGCTAGCCTCCTCCCTCTTCCCACCAGCAGATCTCTGCATACTGCCTGTCTCTGAGGACATTCTTGGAAAAACTTTGGCCCAGTCAAACAGATCAGTGATGGCAAGTCAGTCCCGAGTCCTGCTGCTCAGGGTCCCTAGAAGACAAGCCTGCCTCATTTGTGCTTCCTCTAAAGACCTTCCAGGATGTGAAGCAGGTTGTTCCAACTCCGCTAACGCGCCTGCCTTTTGCAGACCTCAGCCCTCCTTGTATGTGGGTGTAGCAGTGGCCTCCCCAGTTCAGCACCTCTGTGACAGGAAATACAGAAGAGCAACCATTAGAACAAATTAAATGATTCCTTTGTTGAAATTTATTTTTTTAATTAATTTTTTATATACCAATCCAAGTTCCCCCTCCCTCCTCTCCTCCTGCTTCTCCCTTCCCCACACCCAGTGTTGAAATTTAAACAATTTAAGACTTCTAATTGTACTGTAGAGAGTTTTCATGTACCACCTTTCAAAGACAAAAGGCAAATGGAGATACCGGAAGAGCCCTCACTGAAATTCCATTTACAAGTCACTTAAAGGACCTTTAAAATAATTTGTGTGCCCGGGAAATGTCACACCTGAGACTGATATGCCCTGCACCACCTATCTAGGCAAGAGCCTGATCAGGTCCCCTACATACCCTTCCACTGTTCCTCTGCCCTGAGACCCTCTGCCTGACAGAGCTCATCTTTGCCAACTGAGAACAGATCTACCCAGGCTGCTTTTCTCATTCTAGGGCCAGAAGAGCTTGAAGGAAAGGCTCCCACACACAGGTGATAATGAGCACTTTCTGCCTTGCCAGTGCCCACCATTGCCAGATGTAGACGCCCTCTGGAAAGGGTTTGGTGTCCCTCATCCCTCAAGAAGCAATGAGGGCATCTCCTGAAAGTGGCTTGCTCTCTCCTGCTCCAGACACACAGGACTCCCATCCTGGAGTTGGCAAACAAAAATCAGCATCAAGCCTTTAGAACCTTTCTGTAGAGATGAGAAGGGCAGGCTGAGAGAAGCTGAGCTGCTTAGAAACTGAACACAGACAAATTAAAGCACTCACTGGCGGCAACAGAAGGCAAACCAGTGGAGTGAGAAACAAGATGTCTCCCTTCCACACCACTGCAGGAAAGCAAAGAAGTCACCAGCTGCGGCTCAAAAGTCACAAAAGAAAGGAAATGCAGGAAACAAAACACACGGGCAGGAAGCCACCCAGATTGTTGGTTACAACAATCAGTATAAGCACTTAACACTCTCCTGGTGGAAGACAAAGGTCCCTAGATTAAACTAATACAAGAGACTTACCTGAAATAAAACGGCTGCGGGGTAGGCAAAGCTATAGCAGGTAAATGCAAACAAAAGAAAGGCACGAGTTAGCTGGATCAGACAAAGCACAATTTAAGGCAATAAGCAGCATCAAGCAGCATAAAAGGGTAATTTCATATTCATAGAAGCAATTGTGAAGGCATTGCTGTTCTGAACATTTGTACACTCAGTACCTTAACATCAAAATATGTGAGGCAAAGATCTGTCTCAAGAAATACAAGAAACTGGCCAAATGACAGTCGTGGGTATAAATTTACATGCTATGCAAGCCTAACATCAAGTAACCAAAACATACATGAAAATAGAAAGGAGTGGTATAATTAAGAGTGAATTAAAAGGTGATACTGAGTTTGATGTGGTTGGAATGATGTTTGCCATGTTTCAAGAGACTGCTGTAGATTGATACTTATGACTGTTAAATTTAGTGCACATTTTACATACAGTGTAATTATAATTGCATTTAAAAACCCTAAACCACCAAAGAGCCGCTGAAAGAAAATATACCAAAATTAACATTTGGAAGATTAGAATTGAGACATTTATATTTTTTCGTTCCACTTTTTCTTCCAGTGTTCTTTAATGCTAATATTCTATGTTTAAAAATTAACTTTAAGCGGAGCAGTAGTGGTGCACGCTTTTAATCCCAGCACTCAGGAGGCAGAGGTGGACAGATCTCTGTGAGTTCAAGGCCAGCCTGGTCTACAAGAGACAGTTCCCAGGACAGGCTCCAAAGCTACAGAAAAACCTTGTCTTGAAAAACCAAAAAAAAACCCCACAAAAAAAAACCTTTAAAGACTATTACATAGAAGTCTGGGCAGGCTAATATACCTAACCCTCTGGGCAGGGCCAGGCCCTTGGGTCATTCTCTGTTTGGAATGCTGGGGTTTTTTTGTTTTGTTTTGGTTTTTGCCCTGAATGCTTTATTCCCCCACCTTTGTTCTCGTGCTTCAGTGTGTGTTTTCCACCCCTGCATCCTGCATGGTAGTAGCTTGCGTGACTTTTCTAGACGTGTAGGTTCCCTTGCTTGACCCTTCTGCCTGTGCTCCAGATGTAGCTCCTCTCTGTATGCTAAGGACTCCTGGAATTCATCTCTAGCTCCAAACTCATTACAGAGCTTCAAGGGTGTATTATACATCAGCCTGTAGATTGGACAACTCCTGTAGATGGGCAGGAATGATGGACATGCCTGCTGATAGGTCTCTTTGAGTACCTAAAGGTAGGGAAAGGGGATTGAATTTGAGACAGGGATGCCCCTGTGGGTGGCAATGAGAACATTCAGGCATTCCCAGTTAGGTGGAAAAGAAGGTTCCCACGAATGAATCAGAATAAATCATCGCCCACTCTATGCCATCCAAAAATGAAACCTATGGCTCTCTCTGACTTGCATGATTACATGAACTAGGTTATTGAAGTAATCAAGAAAAGCAGCAAGGTTGGGTTTTAAAAGCTGCCCCAGTACTGGAGAGACTGTGTGAGTTTCCTTCTGCTGACCATTCACATCCAGTTGCCAGTTCAAAAACCAGATCCTTCCTTGCTGCTGAGATTCACTGGTTTCTGGTCTGGCCTCCTGACTTCTCAGGACAGAACACAAAGTCAGTAAATACTCTAAGGTTTTTAATCTACCAATAAAATGAGTGAGGGTTTAGCCCAATTTATATGGCATGTTAATTCAAAGGCTTTTATAACTACAAGGTAGTCTCTTTTGAAAGAGCAAAAATAAACTTTACTAATTCTAAACATATATCCTTATCAATTTCAACTCAAAGTACATACTCTCATTGGAATGCAAATTACTTTGAGTGCTTTCTGAAATTATTATATATAATTTCTCTTCCCTAGACTAGATTGTTATCCAGTTAAGCATTTTATTTCGGAAGGCAAAATGTTCATGAGACCACTCTTTGGGGAAAATGGTTTCATGAAATCCTATACAGCTATCTGGTTTCAGAGAAGAGATGTTGCTAAGAAACCTCTAGCACGTCGCTTGACTTTTCTAATTCACAGCCTCCTCCTTAAACACGGAGAAAATAGTACCTACCATAAAAGACTCAACACAAAAGTCATATTTCTCAGTAATGAGCCTGCTATAGCGGCTGTCTTGCTGCAAGAGCTCAGTAAACAGTGGGTATTCTTACATCAAACGGTAGTTTCCAGTCTTCCCACTCCAGCCTCTGTGTGTGATAATTGAGAATCTGTATGGAGAAAGGCCCAGGTTTTTCCCATCAGAACAGCTCCAAGTTCCTGTCCCTCGCAGGAAGCATACAAAGGCACTGATTTTTACTATAATTGATGTAACTATAGGAAAAATCCCAGGAATCTGCTTATTCATTTTGATTAAATTACTTCCAAACTTTATTGCTTTATCATCAGTAACAAATAAATGTCTAATGTCTAAAAGACAAGTCTCAATTACTGAAGAGCCTATTTTCATTAAAATAGATCTGGAATAACTTCTTTGGGAGTCAGCAGTCCTAGCAGTCCCCTCAGTGGGTGACTCCAGTGGGCCTGCCTCCTGCCCAGACTCTAAAGCAACTGGGTACTACAGATCACATTTTCTTACTTACTCCCTCAAACCCATCTTCTCACTGGTACAATGCCTTGCTTTTGGCTGACAGTTAGTACATGTTTTATGAATAAATGCTCCCTCCCTGTACCGGGACTGACAAATGTGCATTATGAGCCAAATCGGGTCAGATGACCTGGCTTCCAGCAATAATATGCACAGAAGGCAAATGATTAAATAATGCATGTTTATCCACTCATCACGACATTCTGCAGCCACTGGAAATGATGCTCTTGAAGACTCAAAGGCCACATGGAGACACATCTAACATTAACTGAGTAAATAGACCATAAAGAGTGTCCTGGTATAGCCGCTCTGCACATGGACCCAGATTGAAGGGGAAGGTCAAAAAGAACATGACTATGAGAAGGATGAGGATTCTATATGACACGTTTCCAAATCTCTTCTCCATTGTTTTTACAGTAACAGTGCAATGGGCTGGGGACAAAACTGAACATTAGCCTAGGGCTTCCCCATAGGCATGTGCCCAGATTCAATATACAAAATTCAGAATGAAGGCTGAGGTGCCAGATGGAGAAAGGATGGGTGAGCCACAGTCCATTCAGGAATGAAAAGTGGACATGACCCAAAATAGCTGCCCTGCTCAGTTTCAGTGTCTGAATTAATCCTACTCTTAGTTTATTGACGCCTATGAAATTGATTCTCACCACAGAATTGCAACTCGTAGCCCTAGCATTGAAGTCAATAAAAGGCATGACTAAGGAGGCAGGGAAAAGCATCTGCACCAAATATGTATGGAAGGGAACCACAGTGGCCTTTTATGTGTTTATGTTTTATCTCTGAAGAAAATGTTCCTGTGCATTACTAGAGATGAAAAGAAATTACGATTAGCACACAGGGAAGGGTAAGAGATGATGCAGATGTCTTACTGCCTCCACTGTATCCTAGCTGAATACCAGAAAGCAAGTAATTTATCAAGAATAAAGGTTTATTTGATTTAGTGTGCTTAAGTTTGGGAAGGTCAGGATCAGTTGGTCACATCTGGTAAGGTCCTTGTTTGGAGGCACTTTCTTTTTTTTTTTTTTAAAGATTTATTTATTATGTATACAACATTCTGCCTCC
>LOJH01068221.1:0-10126 GCA_001685095.1 Ellobius talpinus
CCAGGTGTGGTATTTGTAATCCCAGCACTTGAAAGGCAGCAGCAGGATTGTTTTCAAAGCCAGCAGGCTACATAGGGACACTCTGCCTCCAAAAACAAAGCAAAGAAAAATTATGGCACAGCGATATGCTTAAGGACCAAGGATCACATTAGACAATACAGCATATAGTGTTTAGCAAGCTAAGGTGTCTTTTATTTTCAGTGCTAATGATTGAACTTATTAATTCTATTTTAATATGAAATTAAACACAACTTAAATATCTGATAAGAGTATGGGTTAATCCAATTTAAGAAGTGATTCCAAGGCCAGACAGTGGTGGCACACACCTTTAATCCCAGCACTTGGGTGGCAGAGGCAGATGAATCTCTGAGTTCCAGACCAGCCTGGCCTACAAAGTGAGTTCCAAAAAAGGCACAGCTACACAGAGAGACAGCCTCAAAAAAAACAAAAGAAGTGATTCCAAGTTCAGTCACCTGGCTCCTCTTCACAAGTCTCTTCTAGATGAATTTTTGGAGATGAAAATGGAAACCAAGCACACAGCGTGATAACTATGTAAGGGAGGTCCTCCTCAGCATCGGGCAAAGAAGCCAATTCCTGTTCTAGCATTGTTACTTCAGTAAATGACTCAACTGGTCCTGCAGGTCAGGTGACTGTTCAACACTAGAAGTCAAACAGAGAAAAGGTCATCTGAAATGAGCAGGAAGGGCTTTGTATGATCTATCCTTTAATGTATCAGTCTTGTTACATCTAAATCAATATCTACATCAGTCCACTTGACCTCAGAAGTGTTTAAACTGAGTTTGGCATGGCACTGGGGCACAACTAACTGGGAGGCTAAGGCAGGGGAGGGTCACTTGAATCCAAGAGTGTGAGGCCACCATGGAAACACAGTAAGATTCCATCTCAAGGCTGGGGAGAAAAGTAAACTATGAGAAGGTTTCACAGATGGGCATGGTGGCACACACCTGGAACCCCCCACTCAGGAAGCAGAGACAGGATTGTGAGTGCAGCTTAGCCTGGACTACATAGTGAGAGGCCTTAAATTAAAAAGATAAAAGGTTTACAAAAACTTAATACAGTTAATAAAAATGAGACTATTTAATGACTTTAGTATGTTTGCTCTATTTATGAATATTATCACCAATATAAATGGATGTCTATTCCTAAGTGTGACCTCTGTACCCTGTAACTTCTAGAACTTAATAAGCAGTGAATCCAGTTCCTGCACACCTTTAAAATACACTATGTTCTTTAAATACTAAGCAGGCAATCCAGAGCATGGTCACTTAAAGCCCATATCAACCAGTTTGACACTGATCCCTGAGAAAGGCAGTGTCACTCCCAGCATGCTTCATTCAGTCAGCCCCACCCACCACCTCTGAGGTGTCACTCCCAGCATGCTTCATGCAGTCAGCCCCACCCACCACCTCTGAGGTGTCACTCCCAGCATGCTTCAGTCAGCCCCACCCACCACCTCTGAGGTCACTTACTTCTTCTGAATAGCTTCTTGTCTAAGTCAGGAAGGGAAAAAAGGAAAGAAATAGGGAGACCCAGTGAACCAATAGAAGTTGTCATCAACAGATCACAAAGGCAGAATGAGTACTTAAACTTAGTATAATTACGTGGAGATGAATAACCACATATTTTAATATGTGCACACCTAAAAGACAGCTTTAACATTAGCTACTGGGACTTGAATTCTCCGCCATACAATTCCAAAGGGTATGCAAGCATCTTATCAACCACATAAAACATAAGTCAAGAAAAAAAAAGGCAAATTCAATTATACTTTTCTTCATCATTACAATGAAGGCACTGTCTGTGTATTTCAAAATCGGAACGATTTTGCTGGTGCTGTGTTATATGCAGGAGTGCCAGTTACCATCACACTCCATTCTGCAAGGGAGGAAAGACAATGAGCACAGCGTGGACAGATACTGACCACAAACTGGAAGCATGGTCCTGGCAAGCTCTGCCTCTGTGGGTTCTTCCCTTGTAGAGCTCCCAGTTAACACAGAGGACCAAAGCAAGTGGCCCTGGCTCTCGCTCTCCCACACCCCAACTGTCCCTGAAGCCTGAGCGTCTTTCCCCTTGATCGGCTCTACCCACTTCCATCCCACTCCTGCCTCCACCCCACTCCCGCCTCCACCCCACTCCCACTGCCATGGGAAGATGTGCTGAATGAAGTACAAAAGCAGTGTAGTAGTGTACACAGGCTGAGGATAAGGAGCAGTCCGTGACTGTTGGTTGGGGCATACTCACTGGTACTGAAGATGTGTGGTTATTATTGCCATTTTCCTTAAACTCTGCATAATAGAGAGATAAACAGAATAGTCCGCATCCCTATGGTTATACAAACCACACCATAAAAGAAACGGTTTCTTACATCTTCTGAGTGCAAGATGGCATCTTCCTGTAGAACCATGTTTCGAGCTGCCTGACCCAACAGCTGGAAGGCAAAAATGAAACAGTAATGATCAAAACTCCACCTCTGAGACTGGCCTGGCAGTGCAGGCTTGTAATCTCAGCTGCTAGGAAAGCTAAGGCAGAAAGATAACAAGTTCCAGGCCTGCCTGGACTACAGAGTACGGTTGGCTAATTTAGTGAGACCCTGTCTCAAAATAAGAAAATGTAGAAATGGATGGTGATTTAGCTTGGCAGATCTGGTTAAATCCTCAGCACCGAGAAAGAAAACCCATCTCATCAGCACAGTGGCAGTTCTGGCACAGGCTCTTCTAGAATCAGGGCTCCAGAACTACTGAGCTCTTCATAAAGCCTGTTCCTCAGGTACTGGGAGACGGCAGCAAAGCTGCTTTGGCTGGACCACTAACTTCTGGAGCTGGAGTGACAGCTCCATAGCTAAGAATACTTGCTGCTCTTACAGAGGACAACAGGTTCTGTTCCCAGCACCCGCATGGTATATCACAACCATCCATAACTCCATTGGCAAGGGATCCAATGCCCTCTTCTGACCTCTGCAGGCACCAGGCACACAATTGGTACACATACATACAGACAGACAAAACACTCATACACATAAAATTATATAAATCTAAAAACAAAACAGACTTGGGCTGAGGCTGTAGTTTAGTGGGTAGACTGCCTGCCTCAGGTGCACAAGACCCTGGTTTCAATACCCAGCACCGTGTGTAAACTGGACATGGTTGTGCACACCTGAAATCCCAGCATGCTAGAGTAGAAGCAGAAGGACCAGAAGTTTAATGTCACCTCCAGACATACAGTGAGCTCTGTACTAGCTTGAGCTCCATGAGATCCTGTTTCAAAGAAAAAGAATAAAAACATTGTAGACTTAAAAGTCTGCAGGTCAGCCAGGTGGCAGTGGTGTGCACAACTTTAATCCCAGCACTTGGGAGACAGAGGCAGGTGGATCTCTGAGTCTGAGGCCAGCCTGCTCTACAAAGTGAGTTCCAGGACAGGCAGGGCTACACAGAGGAACCCTGTCTCACTCACACTTCCCACAAAAGAATCTGGGGTGCAATGAGAGAAAAGGGGGAGGAAAAGGCATAGGAAGAAGCTCAAGGGCTGGGGTGTCCTGGAGTGGTGAGTGAGTACCTGGAGTGATAAGGCCCTGAGTTTAATCCTCAACACCACAAAAGAAGAAAGAAAGGAGAAAAGGGGAAGGATGGAGGGGAGGGAGAGAACAAAAAGAAACAGAGGAAGAGGAAGAGGGAGAGGAAGCAGAGGTGAAGGAGGAGGAGAAGAAAGAGGAGGAGGAGGAGGAGGAAGAGGAGGAGGAGGAGGTAGCAGCCACCACTGCTGTCACTACTCTTCAAGCCTTAGAATAGGAAAGCTGGCCAGGCAGAGCTAAGAAAGAGAAGCAAGAGGAAATGTAGAGGCCAACTTTTGAGTTCAGTGACAGTGGGGCCTGAGCCCTATAGAGAAATGGTGAGCTCAGACTCAGCCTCGTGACCCGAGCTCAGGCAAAGCTAAAGCTATGTGAGAAGTGAGCAGAGATCAGGCCTCTTGCAGCTTTCTGGCCCTGGCATGTCACCCTAACCCTGCAGAGGCAGTTAATGTGCATCCCACCGACACATCAAACCCTCCCTGTTCACACTGGCTAGGAAAATTCTAGCAGCTGATGACTCCAAATTAACCAGGAACATCAGCATTGCTGAAGTTCATTCTTTTTAAAATTTAAAATGAATAAATCTCATGTGCTTCTAAAGTTTGAACAATGAAATAAGCCTTCCACCTCTACCCCTTCCTGCCCTGTTCTCTCCCATGTGCGGCCGTTTTACTAGTTTGAGCTTTCTTTCTAGTCCTGATATCTGGAGATGCCCAAGTCCATTACATAAGATGGTGCTTACATATTACCTACACATCCTTTCAAACATTTGAATCTCTCTTCATTACTTTTTACATTTTTTGGTGGGCTTTTTTGTTTTGTTGTTGTTGTTGTTGTTACTTTTGCTGGTTTTCAGACAGGGTCTCTCTAGAGAAGCTCTGGCTGTCCTGGAACTCATTATGCAGACCAGACTGGCCTCAAACTCAGAGACTCACCTGCCTCTGCCTTACAAGTGCTCTATCAAGTCTATTGTTTCTGCTGTGTCTGTAGTGTGTGTGTGTGTGTGCGCGTGCGCGCGCGCGCACGCACACACGCAGGGTTCACACACAGGTATGTAAACAGGGAAGCCGGGGAAGGACTTGAGATGTTCCCTCTATCATCTCTGTCTTATGGACTTGAGACAGGGTCTTGCACGGAACTGAAGGCGCACTGTTTTGGCTAGGCTGGTTGGCTAGTGTGATCTCAGTATCTACCTGTCTACATTTCCTAATGCTGAGGTTGCAAGCTGGCACCGTCAGGCCTGGCTTTTGATCTTGCTGGGAACGGAAACTCAGGCCCTCACATCTGCAGAGCAAGCAGTCTTGTCCATGGAGCCCTCTCTTCAGTCCCATGCCTTGTTTTTGTAAACAGGGTCTCACATAACTCAGTCTAGTCTCAGACTTACTGGGTAACTGAGGATGATCTTGAACTTCTGATTTCCTGCTTCTATCTTGCAAGTTCTGGGATCACAGTTATGTGACACCACGCCCAGACTCTATATTACATGTATTACCTAATACAATGAAAATGCTATGTAACTTATACAGTATCTAGGGAACAATAAAAGCACTACACGTTTCAGTACAGATAGAGACACTGACTACATTTCCAGTCTGCAGTTGGCTGAATAAGTGCCAGTGACGCTCAAGGACACCAAAGGCCACTTGTACTCCTACTCCCATCTTCTTTATTACAATTTATTTAGGTTCTGCCCCATACCTTGTAATTCTCCACTTTACACTAGAACCCTGAGATAAATGGATCCATCTACATCAGTTATATATCCAATATATGATACATAACATAATATATATATATATATCACTGGATATATGAGAGAGAAAAATACCTTACTTTTCTTTTGCCGTGAAGAGACACATAAGCAAGGCAATTTATAAAAGCATTTAGTTGGGGGTTTGCTTCAAGTTTCAGAGGATGAGCCCATGACCATCATGATGGCAGGGAGCATGGCAGCAGGCAGGTTTGGTGCAAGCAGAAGCTGAGAGCTTATATCTTATTCACAAGTTGGAGGCAGAGATGGGCCTGGTGTGAGCTTTTAAAACCTCAAAGCCCATCCCCAGTGGCACGCCGCCTCCAGCAAGGCCACACCTCCTAATCCTTCTTAACCAAACCACTGAACATTCAAACCACATGAGCCTATGAGGCCACTCATATTCACACCATGCGAGAGAATCTCCTCAACCACTCTTTCACAACCCCAAATATCACCCTACATCACACAGACAGACTAGGACATCCATCAGGTCTCAGCTCACAGACTTGGAGGCTGTTCTTGTTCTGTGCTGCTGTGAGCAATGACCCAAACGCTGACGTGAGTCTGCAACCTAGGGCATCTCTGTGATGACATGTAGAATCTTGATGCTGGTACAAGTTTTGTTACATGTTGGTGGGTGTGTGTGCATGTGCGTGTGTGTGTGTGTGCGTGTGTAGGGAGGGTTGACATCAGGTTATCATTCCTCACTTACTCTCTGCATTTACTTTGGTTTTTGGTTGGGTTTTTGTTTGTGTGAGACAGGGTTTTTCTGTGTAGCTTTGGCAGTCCTAAAACACACTCCATAGAGCAGAATGGCCTTGAACTCACCTAGATTAGACTCTGCATTTGTTTTTTAAGACGTGGTCTCTGTTGCTGGTGGTGGTGCACACCTTTAATCCCAGCACTGGGAAGGCAGAGGCAGATAGATTTCTGTGAGTTTGAGGCCAGCCTAGTCTACAGAATGACTTCCAAGACAGCCAAAGCTACACATGAGCCAAGGCTTTTCCCAAAATGACAGATAACTCGCTTACACTTGCAGCGTTTTCTCGGTAACAAACCATTTAACACTTCCAGGTTTACCTTGTTAGCAAGAAAGATCACAAAAACAATCAGTACAGAATCTTTCTATATTTCACAAGCTTTTCTCCTTAGTTTTTATCATTGACTCGCTCATAATTAACTCATAATTACAGTGTGCTCACTGTCCCCCCATTTCATCACTTCCCACATTATCTCCTTAAGTTATATAGCTGAGCGGCCGAGGACAGAGCTCAGTAAACTGCTTGCCTTGTAAGAACAAGGACCGAGTTTGATCCCTAGAACTCAAGGGCTGGGGAGTCAAGTGTGGTGGCTCACGCAGCAGACGCAAAGAGTGTACACGTCATCAAATCATTCCATTCACTGAATCTGATGGACGAGGGTGAAGCGGGGGAAGAACAGGGCAATGGGGAAAGCTATTCTGAGAACAATGAAGAACATGGCCAGAAGAATAGACCACAGACAGACAAAGGACCGAAAGGAATCTTGGAAGCTGAGAGCAACACCAAGCTGAGTTTCGAAAGGGAACTGGCTTCCACTAGAGATACCCCTGAGAACAACCAGGCACCGGGTAGGAGCGGCTGTGCTTCTCCCCTTTCTGGAGCACAGGTTCCCATCACATCGCCTCTTCCAGCTAGAAGCGCTCACCTAAACTAAAGAAACGCACCCAGTCGCCTGCCACAGGCGCCGGGCCAAAGCCCACTCTCCCAGGATGCAATGCGCCGCCCCTCCCGGAGCGGACGCCGGGAGCCCTGGGCCGGGGAAGCCACGCCCCGCTCCCCTCGGAGCCGCGCTCACCTCCGAGCTCCGCGAGCCTTTCAGCACCTGCTTGGTGAGCGCGATCACGTCGGTCCCGCAGGTGTTCACCTTCTCGGTGAGAAGCCCCTTCACCGACTGACCAAATCGTGCTTGCGAATCCGGCGTCCCAGTCGCCATCGTCTCACCCCCGAACTCCGCAGCCGGACGACGGCGAGTCCCTGGGGCCAAAAGAGACGCAAAGCGTCCAATCCTGCAAAGAGGAAGGACCGCATGCGCTTAGCTCAACCTGCTTTCCAAAGTGATTTAAAGTTTTCAGCTGATGAAAATGGAAGGACAAGGTCTAAGCAAGCCAGCTTGCAGCGGATATAACATAATTTAGGTGAATCTAGTTTAGAGTCAGAAGAGCAACACAGTTCTACCGTTTAAGCAGTAATGTGGCTACAAATGACTCAACCCCTGAGTCTTCCGTTCCTCATCTGTGCTATAGCCAGAACTGCATAAATAGGAGTGGTAGCACAATCCTGTAATCCCAGCATTCTCGAGGTAGAGGTAAGAGGGTCAGAAGTTCAAGGTCATCCTTGGCTATTCGGCAAGTTGAGGCCAGGTTGGGATACGTGAGACCCCATCTATAAAATAAAGTAGAGATTTCTTTTACTAGTATTACTGACTTGCTTAAATCTACCTTTGCTGGAGGTGGTCATCAAAGACTCCATATCTTTTCTCCTAAGCTATTGTTTGTTCAGCCAATTTCGATTTTTGTTTGTTAGTTTTTGAGACAAGGCTTCAGTATGTACCTCCTACTGGCTCCAGCTTCCAGAGAGCTCCCTTATCCTGAATGCTGGTATTTAAAAGCATTCACCATGACAACAGCAATTTTCTCTTTATACAGAGATATTTCAGATAAAAATGTTAAAATCCCAATAGGCCATGCTCAAAGCCTCAGTGTCTTATGACTGTGGCCTTGCTCCTTTCCCAGCTGTAACCCTGCAGTTTTCTGGGAGTCTAATAAACGAGACCCTCAACTCCCCTGTGCCACACTTGGGACCATGGATTTACTGTATCCACTGTAATTGTAGGTGAATGCACACCAGGAACCACCTTTTGATCTCATTTACCAGAAGAAGAAAAAAAAAAGGTTCTTTAGCAACTGTGATGGTTAGCATTGTCAACTGGGCAGAGCCTAGAATTACCTAGGACAGGTAATGTCCACAGGTTAGCCTCTGGACATGTCTATGAGGGATTATCTATACTGGACTAGCCTCTGAATGTGTCTATGGAGGAATATCTTTATTGGATTAGCTTCTGGACATGTCTATGAAGGATTATTTATACTAGGTTAGCCTCTGAACATGTCTATAAAGGATTATTTATATTAGGTTAACCTCTGGATGTGTCTATGAAAGATTATCTATATTGGTATAGCCTTTGGACATGTCTATGAGAGATTATCTATATTGGGCTAGCCTCTGGACATGTCTATAATGGATTATCTATTTTGGGCTAGCCTCTGAATGTGTCCATGAGGGATTATCTAGATTAGGTTAATCTACATAATGACATGAGAAGAGCCACCTGAACTATGGGTAGCACCATTCTCTGGGCTGGGATCCTAGACAAATAAAAAGGAGAAAATAAGTTGAATGTGAGTACTCAATGCTCTCTGCTTTTTACTTTGGATAAATTGGACTGGCTGCTTTAAATTCTGGCTGTCATGACTTCTGCACTATGATGAACACTCTCAAACTATGAACTAAAATAAACTCAATGTGCTTGCTAGGTGTTTTGTTACCAGCAGTGCGACCACTGACTGAGACAGCAACCCTTTGAGATGCAGTTTCAGAGGTTGTTAAGATGATGTGTACAATTATTATAAATATACAAGGCCATTGTAATGACAGCAAAATGTGACTTATGTATATTTTGTCATTTCATTATCCTATTGTACAATCAGTAACATTAAGTACATGCTATACAACTATGGTATGGAAAGTCCTTCTGCATTTTGCTTTTATTGTTTAATGAATAAAGTTGTTTCATCCAGTGGCTTAGCAGAATAGAGTAAGGTAGGAAATCCAAGCAGATAGAGGAGGAAAGAAGGTGGAGTCAGGGAAAGGCCATGTAGCCACTGGAGGAGAAAGATACCTGCATGCTGGTACCAGTAAACCAAACACATCATGGTAAAATACAGAATAGAAATGGGTTGATTTAAGATGTAAGAGCTAGTGAGAAATATGTTTAAGCTATTGGTCAAACAGTATTGCAATTAATATAGTTTCAGTGTGATTATTTTGTATCTGGGCGTAGGACTGACTATATCCATGTAAAACCTGAGAAAACTTGGAAAGGAATTGTAGACATAAAGAACAGAGTTAAGCACAGCTTCTTGGTAGCCAGTTTTTTGTGTTTTTTTTTTTTGGATGGGCTCTGTTTGCTGCCAGCAAGCAGGGGTGCTGTGGCTCCTTTAAGAGAGGTCTTCCTGATTCAGCATTAGCAGCAAAAAAAACCCACACAGCTTCTTTAAGAAATGGTGACTTCCTGGTTGGTGCTGCCAGCATGAACTCTGACTCTTTCAGGAGGCCAAGCATTTGAATGGGGTTTGTGAGCAGAGTGCTACAGCTTACTTAATGGCAACACAGACCCTCTGTGTGCCTGGAAGTGGGGCTGTGAGCATGGCTTATGGAGCTGGTGCTAAACCTGCCTCTGCCATGTTGGACTGGGCAGAGCCATAAGGCAAAGCAGCCTTAGTCCTAGCCATGCTGCCTAGCATTTTAAGAAGAGGTCCTGGTCAGAGAAGGGTGCAGAAGCACCATAGGACAGATTCCAACATAGAAGACCTCTAAATGACACACAGCATGGTTTTCAAAATGTACATAGGCTTGGGAGACAGAAGCAAAAGAGTATAGAGAGTTATAAAAAGAAGTCAATCATTTAAAAAGTAAAATAAAGTCTTTAAAGAGACAGAGTACAGACAGTCATAGATTAAAGGAGTA
>LOJH01068222.1:0-10126 GCA_001685095.1 Ellobius talpinus
GGGGAGGGGGAGAGGGAGGGAAATGGGAGGAGGGGAGGTGGTGGAAATTTTTAATATAAAATATAAAAAGAATAAAATAAAAGAAACCATCTATATTTGGTAGATTTGATCTTTCTTTAAGTAAATTGGTAAAATGTATTTTCTTAGGCAATTTCACATTTCATCTAAATTTTCCAGTTTATTTATAGTTTCCAAATTGTTTTATTTTTCTTGTCATTATACATTTCACATATTTATGATAACTTGTACCATTTTTTTCCTCATCTAATTTCATTAGTAGTGTTTTGTATGGAGTATTCATATCAAGGACCTGCAATTTGACATGACAATTTAAGCTTGTGGTTGAACTGACGATTCTCTGTATGATCTGTTTAACACATCTGTATTATATGCTCAATAAGAAAATGGAACTTTCATTTGCCTTAGTGAATTCACATGTTTCACCAGTAAACACAAGCTTTATTAATTAGTCATCTCACATACTCAGTTTTTTCATATTCACAGACTCCACTGAACATTAAGCCACCCTCTATTTACTTTATGACAGCAAAACTCATTACAAGTATAAGTAGTATATTCCATAAATTTCCAAGATGCTTTTTTAAGTTAATTATATAATTTTTAAACAAATAAATAGTTTATATCTTTAATAAATATATAGTAAAAGATGCTTTAGTGATGAAAAGAGGGCTTGAGTATGAATATATAGATTTACATATTTATTTTTTTCCTTTTATTGAAATAGATTATTTTCTTTTACAATATATCCCGATTGTAGTTTCTCATACTCCACACCTTCCAGTTCCTCCCACCTCACCTCCTCTCCAGATCAACTTCTTTTTTTTATCACTCATTTGAAAAGAAAAGGCTTGCATGAGAAAACAACCAAACATGACAAAATATAATATAATCAGATAAAGCAAATGCTATCATTTTGAAACTGAGCATGGCAACCCAACAGAAAGAAAAGAGTCCCATGATGAGGTATAAGAATCAGAGAGTCATTTGTTCTCATAGTCAAGAGTTCCATAAAAATACTAAGCTAATGGTGTAATATATATGAAGAGGACCTGCTCCAGATCAATGTAGGACCTACACTTGCTACTTCAGTCTCCTTGAACTTATATGTTACTCGATTAGTTCATTCAGAGGGCCTTGACTCCTGGTATCCTCCATTACTGCTGGTTCTTATAATATCTGTAGGATTCCTTGAGCAATGAGGGGAACTCTCTCTCCTCCCATTTCCCACATAATGTCTGGCTGTGGCGCTCTACCTCTGTTCCCTTCTTCTGCCAGAGAAAGCCTTTCTGATGATGAGTGGAAATGGCACTAAACTACAAGTATAAGAGAATATCATTAGGCATCATTTTATTAAGATATATATGCATATGTTATCATCATCAACATGTTTATTTTCATGACCAGACCACGAGGTTTTCACTACTTTAGTTCTTTAGAACAGCTTGATATCTGGAGTGGTGACCTCTCTAGCAATTTTTCTATTGTCCACGACTAGTTAGCTTGTGGATTTTTGTTTTACCATATGAAGTTGAGAATTGTCCTTTTATTTGTTTATAAAGAATTGTGTTGGAATTTTAATGGGGATTGTGTTGAATCTGTAGACTGTTTTGGTAAGACGGCCATTTTTATTATGTGAATCCTTCTGATCCATGTCCCTGAGAGGCATTTCCATCTTCTGAGATTTTCTTCAGTTTCTTTTTTCAAATACTGTAAGTTTTGATTATACAAGTTTTTGCTAGTTTAGCTAGAGTTGCCCCAAGTTATTTTATATTTGATAATATTGTGGAAGGTATTGTTCCCTAACATTTTTCAGTCCATCATTCATATATGAGTAGTATTGATTTTTTTAAATTTTTCTTGTATTCAGCTACTTTAATAAAAATGTGTAGCAGCCGTATGACTTCTCTGTTAGAATAGTATACTTATGAATAGTATCATACGATATTCAAATAATGGTACCTTGGTTTCTTCCTTCCTAATTTGTATCCCTTTGATTTATTTTACTTGTGTTATTGTTGTAGCTAAAACTTGAATATGGAGAGACAACCTTATCTTTTTACTGATTTTTGTGTAATTGCTTTGAATTTCTTTTTATTTAATTTGATATTGGCTATAGGACATTATAGTTGCTTTTATCATGTTGAGGTTATTTCCTTTGTATACCTAAATTTCTCCAGGACTTTTATCATGAAGTGTTTTTAGATTTTGTCAGTGGCCTTTTCTGTATCTAATGAGATGATCACCTGTTTATTCTTTTCTTTCAGTTCGTTTATATGCCGGTTTACATTTATTGATATTTGTACGTTAAAACATCCCTGCATTTCTGGGATGAAGACTATTTGAATATGGTAGATGATATTTTGGATATGTTCTTCAATTTTGTTTGTGAGTATTTGAATTTTTTGTATTTGTGTTCATAAGGGAAATTGGTCTGTAATTCTCTTTTTTGTTGTTTAATTTTTATGTGGTTTGGGTACCAAGGTAACTATGACCTCATACAATGAACTGAGCAACATTCCTTCTATTCCTATACGTGGAATAATTTATAATGTACTGGTGTTAACTCTTCTTTCAAAGTTTGGTAGAATTTTCCATTAAAACCATTCATCCCAGGTATTTTTCTTTGTTTGGGAGACTTAATGACTGCTTAAATTTTAAAAATTTTTAACTACTTTATTTCTGTATTGACCATTTTTTCAGTTAGTGAAGCATCCATCAGTTTCCATTAGTTTGTAAGCTTCCTGTTGTTGATATCTAGTTTTAATCTGTGATATTCTGATAGGATACAGAGAGTTATTTCAAGTTTCTTATAGCTGTTAAAACATGTGGTCTGTTTTGGAGAAGGTTCCATGAGGTGCATATAAGAAGGTCTATTCTTTTGTGTTTGGGTGAAATGTTCTGTAAATATCTATTAAGTCTATTTGTTTCTGTTTATTATTTTTAATTAATTAATTAATTTAAAAAAACACAAACTTTTCTCATTCTACATACTGATCCCAGTTCCCACTCCTTCTCCTTAACCTGCTCCCTTCTCCTCTCCTCCCCCCATCCACTACTCAAAGAGAGTAAGTTCCCATGGGGAGTCAATAAAGTCTGGCCTACCTCTTTGAGGCAGGATCAAAGCCCTCTACACTATATTTAGGCTGAGCAATGTATCCCCTCCAAAGAGAATGGTTTACAAAAGTCAGTTAAAGCAGTAGGGATAAATCCTGGCCCCACTGTCAGTGACCCCACAGAATACCCCAGCCTTACAACTATAACCCACATTTAGAGGGCCTACTTTGGTCCTACGCTGGTTCCCCCACTGTTAGTCTAGAGTCAGTGAGCTCCCATTAGCTCAAGTAAGCTGTTTCAGTGGGTATCACCATCACACTCTTGGGCATACAACAAAAGGATGCTCAGTCATACTATAGGAACATTTTTCTTAGCTATGTTAATAGCAGCATTATTTATACCCAGAACCTAGAAACAACCCAGATGCACCTCAACCGAAGAATGGATAAAGAAAATGTATTACGTTTACACACTGAAGTACTACTCAGCAGTAAATAACAATGACATCTTAAAATTTGCATGCAAATGAATGAAACTAGAAAAAAACATACTGAGTGAGGTAATCCAGACCCAGAAGGATAAACATAGTATATAGTCACTCATAACTGGATATTAAACATAAAGTGAAGGATAACCAGCCTATAGTCCATGACCTTAGAGAAGTTAAGTAACAAGGAGAACCCTAAGAGAAACATACATGTATCCCCCTGGGAAAAGGAAATTCACAAGATCTCCTAAGAAAATCTGGGGGCTGGGAGTGGGGGGAGAAGGGAGGGTAGAAGAAGGGAGAAGGGGAGAAAGGGGGAGGAAAACATGAAGGAATGGGATGGTTAAAATGGGTATAGGACAGAGAAGGAGATCAAGAATAGAGATATCTTGATCGAGGAAACCATTATCAGAATAGCAGACTGGCACTAGGGCAATTCCCATGAATCCACAAGGATGACACCAGCTAAGACCCTAAGCAATAGTGGAGAGGGTGCCTGAACAGGCCTTCCTCTCTAATCAGATTCATAACTACCTTAATAGTCATCATAGAATCTTCAAGCAGCAACTGATTGAAACAGATGGAAAGATATACAGCAAAACATTGGACTGAGCTTACAATGTCCAACTGAAAAGGGGGAAGGGGTGACAATATGATCCATTTGTTTTATAGAGTTTATTAGCTCAAGTATTTCTCTGTTTAGGTTTTGTCTGAATGATCTGTCTATTGGTGAGAGTAGGCATCTTAGTTAGGGTTCGTATTTCTATAAAGAGACACCGTGACCACAGAAAGCCTTATACAGGGAAATATTTAGTGGGATAGTTACAATTCCAAGGTTCCATCTATTATCACCATGATGGGACATGACAGCACACAGGCAGATGCGGTGCTAGAGAAGGCGCTGAGAATTTTACATCTTTATATGCAGGCAATAGGAAGTGAACTGAAATGCTGGGTGTGACTTGACGATATATCATATCTAAAAGCTCACCTGCACAGTGACACACTTCCTCCAACAAGTCCATATTCACTCCAACAAAGCCACACCTCCTAATAGTGCCACTCCCCCCTTTGGGGGCATTTTCTTTCAAATCACTAGAGCATGGTACTGAAGTATCACACTATCAGTATGGGAGGGTCAGAAAGTGATTTTAGTTTGTGTGGTGTTTCTTTTACAAATCTGGTACCCTTGGATTTGGGGTATAGATGTTGAGAATTGAAATATTAACTTGGTGGTGAATTTATATTTGATGAATCTGTAACGTCTTTCTCATCTCTTTTAATTAGCTTCGGTCTGAAGTCTACTTTGTTAGAAACTAAAATGGTTACACTGGCTTGTTTCTCAGGTCCATTTGCTTGTAATATCCTTTTCCAGCCTTTTACTTTGAGGCAATGTCTATCCATGAGGTTGAGGTGTATTTCTTTTATGCAGCAAAACAATGAATCCTGTTTTCACATCAGTTCTGCTAGTCTATATCTTTTTCTTGGGGAATTGAGACCATTGATATTGAGAATATCAGTAACGAATGATTGCTGATTCCTGCTCTTTTGTTGTTGTAGTAATGGTGCTGCTCCTGGTGCTTGTGCTGGTTGTGGTATATTTATGTCTGTGTGTCTATGAGTCTTTGTTTTTGTTTTTTTTTCTTTAGATTTTGATGGTGTGATTATTTATTGTGCTTCCATGAGTGTAGTTAAAATGCTTAGATTAGAATTTTCCTTCTACTACCTTCTGCAGGGCTGGATTTGTACATAGATATTGTTTAAATTTGACTTCATCATGGAATGTTTTGTTTTCTCCGTCTATGGAAATTGATTAGTTGGCCGTGCGCAGTAGTCTTGGCTGGCATTTGTGGCCTCGTAAAGTCTACAACATATCGGCTCAGGAACTTCTGACTTTTTGAGTATCCTTTGAGAAATCAGATGTAACACTAATAAATCTGCATTTATGTGTTATTTTGTCTTTTTCCCTTGTAGCTTTCAACATCCTTTCTTTGTTCTGTAAGTGAAATGTTTTGTTTTTTTTTTTATGTGGTGAGGAGACTTTCTTTTTTGGTAAAATCGATTTTATGTTCTATAAACTTGCTGGACCTTAATAGACATCTCTTCTTCTTTAGGTTCAGAAAATTTTCTTCTTTCATTTTTTTTGGAAAATATATTCTGGATCTTTGAGATAGGATTCCTTTTTCTCTATGTCTATTTTTCTGAGATTTTATTTTTCATAGTGTTCCAGATTTCTTGGATGTTTTATGCCAAGAGTTTGTTGTTGTTGTTGCTTTAAAAAATATTCTCTGTTTTCATTTTGTTTGTTTTTTGTTTTAATTTAGGGGTTTTGATGTTGCTGTTTCCGAGTTAACATTTTCCTTGACAGATATTTCCATTTATTCTATCATGTCATCAATCCCTAGTTTCTCAATTCTATTTCTTGTATTCTATTAGTGAAGCTTTCCTCTGTATTTCCTGTCCAAAATCATAAAGTTTTCATTTCTAATATCCTTTTGGATTGCGTTTTCTTTGTTGATTCTTTCTGTGGTTTTGGTCTTGAATAATTTTATTCATTTATTCAACTGTTGTTTTCTTAGATTTCTTGAAGGATTTATTCATTTCTTCCAATTTTTTTAATTTTTTTCCTGGATTTCATTAAGGGATTTATTGTTTTCCTCTTTGAGGACCTCTATCATCTTTATATAGTCTGTTTTAAGATCTTTTACATGTGCTTCAGCTATGTTGCAATATTTGTGGCCTGCTGTCACAGGATAACTGGATGCTCCTATTGACATAGTGCCCTGGCTGTTATTTATTTCATTTTCACACTGGTTTCTACACATCTGGTTTTGGGGTGATTATAGCTCTGGGTGCTGATTTCTGGATTTGGCTTTGTTGGTTTGGTGTTTTGTTCTATGGTTCCTCTCTGGATTTTTCGGGGTATGTTGCTTGATTTCCTGATTCAGATTATGTTGCTTGTTTTCCTGACCTGCTCAGCTGGTGAATCCACAGGAAGTGCCTGCTGATGTTGGACACTGAGACACTGGGATAAACTGAGGGGAGGAGGATTGGAGGGGAAGGTCTTTGTGATCTGTTGGGGACGGTGATCAAGCAAGTTTTCAACTACAAAGCTGGGGTAGAGATGGGGGTTTTGGATCTCAGGAGCAGTAGAGGAAGTATTGCTCTACCTTCCACATATCTTTTGCCCTTGAGGTAGCAGGGAGTGCCTGCTGGAGTTGGGGAACTCCAAAGAAAACACTAAATCAGGGGAGGATGATTAGAAGGGAAGGATATGGGATCCACAGGAGATGGGAGCAGGATCAAAGGGAAGGCTGCCAGGGATAAAGCTGGGCTGGGGTGGCTCAGGCCTTTAATCCCAGCACTCAGGCGGCAGAGGCAGGTGGAGCTCTATGAGTTTGAGGCCAGGCTGGTCTACATGAGCTAGTTCCAAAGCTACAGAGAAACTCTGTTTTGAAAAACCAAAAAAAAAAAAAATGGGGAATTGGATCTGGGGGAACAGAGAACAGAGAGAGAAGAGAATGGCTGCAGGCAGCCCACCTGTTTCTGGCAGGTGTACACATATTTAACTCTTTACTAGCTTTTATGTGCTTTAATTCCATCAATTTCAAAATTTTATTGCTTAAATTATGGTTTGTTATTGCATGTTATTAGTGATGAAATTTGACTTTGTTAGTTTTACGCATGTACACAACGCATTCTGATATACTTTCTCTACATTTCTCACCTTCTTCCAAGACCTGATGTAGCCCAGTTTTCTCTATGAATATTCTTCATACCTTCTAACTCAGAATCTTTGAATAGTTAAACAAGCCAATAATTATGCTTAGCAGAGCATCTGATCTTTTCTAGCGTTTAATATTTATGAAAACATAAGCCAATTAGAATAATATTCGGCAACGTGTCTCTATCAAGAAGTATCACTCCTATTTATGAGCTACTAAAATTAAAAACGCCTTTGTGTGTGAAGCTCTGATGCTAGTTCAGCTTAGTAGCCTGTGCTTCTGTATCAGGGACTCTTTAGCATCAGTAAAATTACTTTCTTATCCTTTGCCAATCCATTATCTTCAGCATGTCACCTCAACAGAATGGATGGTTCTTATAACTAGCCAACTGAACTCTTTATAGTCATAGTAACAGGAATTAAAGTGCTGAATTACTGGAAAGTGTTAATTAAACCTGAACACATATTAAATTGTTTTCTCAGTAAATGCTGGTCTATGATCTGATCTAGGTCTAGAAAAGTTACTTTCTAAATTTGTCTATATTTGGTCTTGTTTTCGATGGCTTAAATTTCATAACATATTCTGAACCAATCTATAACTAATTAAGCTATCAAATGAAAAAACCCTATATATGTTGGTATATGGTCTTTTTATGATTATTAATTATAGAATATTTGGTGCCTTTAGGCCAATATACCCTACATATTATAAATACACACACACATATATATCATCCAATTAGTTCAATCTATTTTTAAAAACCACATATTTTTCAATAAATAAAAAAATGTTGAAAATTGCCACTTTGCATTTTTTACCAAGTTATTTTGTCCAATTAATACTGCAAGGCTCATCCTATGAACTACATAATTTAACTTGAATAGAATCCTTTCAAGAAATCGAGATTATTGAAATTAGTCAAAATAGAAATTACTAATTTAAAATTACTTTTATGGGTTTTTTTGAGAATTTCACATACCATATTTTGATCAGATTCACACAGTTCATTCTTACTCTTCCTAGGCCAATCTACTTCCCCATCTACCCATCTTCTTTAGAAACAAACACTGCGAAATAACTTTTCTTGTTTACACAACTTGTATCTGTGTCATCCACCGGATAGTGATTGATCTACCAATGTTTGTATCCTTGAAAAAACTGATTCTTCCTTTCCCAGTAGCTATCAATGGCCAAGACTGCCTCAGCTAGGATGGGACCTTACTCCTACTTTCTGTCTCCATGCTGGAGTTTATATCTGGCTTGAGCTTGCACAGGTCTTGTCCATGCTGTCAGAACTGCTTTGCTATCAGTTTATATATGCATCTGTCCTATGATGTCTAAATCACACTGTTTCCGTGTTTTTACCCACAACGTCAGACTTTATAGTCTTTCTCTCCATTTTCTATTATGATCCCTGAGTCAAGGAAATAGGGGGTATGAAATAGATGTTTCTTCTTATGAAAATTAATGTTAGTTCATATATGCCCTATCATATAAATTACATATTATGTGACTCTAATATTCTAATATATTTTGAACTAGTAGCAGATGATTTTAAAATATACCTGACTAACATTAAATAACACCAAAACTATCTGTTCCAAATGTAAGTAATACAATTGGGTGGGATCCAATGGTTTCATTGTTCTCATTGTAGGTATTTACGACTGCTATTATTGTTTGAATAATATCTCAAAGCAAACATAATGCTTGTTCAGGATATTTTACTTTAATTGGAAACAGTGAATTTTTTGTTTGTAGCTAACCAAACTCAATATTTATGTCTTAGTTATGTCCCGTTGATGTGATAAAACACTTGAATAAAAACAGCTTAAAGAGAAAGAGGCTAATTTATAGCATAGCAGTTGATGTACAGTTCATTATGGTCTGTGCGCCAAGAGTCTGAAGGCCCTGGTCATATTGCATCCACAATCAAGAAAGGAACATGATAGATACATACTTTCTAGTACTCAGTTATTTTTTTCTGGTGTATATAGTCTATACACTCCAGCCAAGGACTGTCATCCCCTGCACTAAACGTTTCAAGCTAAGATGAAAATGTTGGTAACTGAACCTGGGTCCTCTGCAAGAACAGCCATTCTTCTAGCCGCGAAGCCCTCTATTCAGTCCCTCAAATGCCAATTTTTAATAAATAAGAAACAGGTGAAAGGTACAGGAGCTATATGTTCAAAGTTCCTTTAATGACACAAAACTAGACTTAGGATGCTGGAAAACGAGCATTGTCTTTCAATAGAATAAAAAACTCCATACAAGGCCAGTTCTTCCTGATTTAAAGAATAAATGCCTTGAAATCTGTAAAAAGTATTCAGTAGATATTTTACAGAGCTATTTAGGCACATAAAGGAAGAATGCTGAATATTCAAGAATTATTAAGAAATTGATAGAAAACTAAATCTACATTGACATATACCCTAAAAGATATTACAAGTCGTTATTTATACTTTCCAACATCTATTATACATACATTTATTTATATAATGTATATTACCTGTAAATATCCATGTAAATATTTCAATACTCGAATGAGTTTTTTAAAATGTGGTTAGTAATATATGAAGAGACTCAACTAAAAATTAACATTTCAAGTAAAGAAGTAAACAAAGTTTATATAAAAATTAGGTAATTAATGAGCATGTAGAAATCGTTAATTTTTTTTAAAACAAACAGTGGTGGTGGGCTTAAGCTGAAGTTCACACCTAACTCCCCCCCACACGCCTCTTTCTTTCTAGTGATGAAATTCAGGCCTCTCAGAATCACCTACCTGTTTTTCTCTATTTAGGAGATTGGATGGTTTGCTCCATGGCCTACTCTCTCTCTC
>LOJH01068224.1:0-10126 GCA_001685095.1 Ellobius talpinus
AATCTCAGAGTTGTTTTGATTTGCATTTCTCTGATGACTAAGGATGTTGAGCAAATAATGTGTTTCTTTAATGATCAAGATATGTTCTGAGAAACATACTAGGCTAGTGCATCATATTGAAAATATTTCCAATTTACAATTTAGGGAATTAAATGAAGTGACAATATTGCTAAGAAATATGTCACAGAGTATTGACATTTTGTGTAGTTACCAATGACTAACCTTTTAGAATACAGGGTATCTCTAGATATCACTAGACTATATTCCTTATGTTTTTCAAGTTGAACTCTGAGACATTTTTGGATATGACAGAAAATCAATATAAACTAAAAAATAACTGCTGAGAATTAAATCTAGTTGAGTCTATGTGGTACACTCAAGGGTAAACATAAGAAAGAGCAAGAGATGTGACTCTAGCCAGTGCTGTGTCTCTACTTATAAGGATAATTCTTCAATTTGTACAGAAGTTTGTAAATTTCGGTCCACATTAGACGCGGGATGAAGAACAACACAACTGAATGGTATATAGTTAGTGTCAACAGAGTTAATGAAAATCTCTGAAGCTAAATATTTAAATCATAACTAATAACCCTGTGTTCATGGATGTCACCCAGGGCTTAGAAAGCAAAACTCACCATCGCTGTAATGTCTTTCCTAGAAATTATCTGTCCTCAACTGCCGTTGACAGGACCTCTGGAATGCTAGTACATTGACTCTCATAGACAGGTTCCAGATGCAGCTGCTGCAGCAAAGGTCAAGAAGCTTTGGGTAATTAGTTACCAAAGTAATGTTTTCTTTCTTTCTTTTTTTAATTACTGGTAGGAAGTGTTAAAGAAAACAGCATCATCAACAACAACAAAAATCAAACTTCCTGGGAAAGCTATAGAAGGCATACTAATGGCCAGGCAGCAGATGGCCACACTGACCTACCTTCTTGGGTGACTCTCTCGCACGCGCTTTTATATTCAGCTTTCTTGCTAGTGAAGCCTTCTCTAAAAGAAGATTCTCTTCATACTTTCCAGTAACTGTTGCAGACAGAGGATCAGGATAGAAGTCATTATTAGTGTCCCAGAAGAATTTGAATACCCCCCTAAGTATACACAAACATTTCCACACATGCACCTGTTACTTGAAAATGACATTACAAGTTGTGTGTGTATATGTACACTTTCACATGTAAACACAATGTCTTATGAGCAGCAAAATAGAAACTGAATTTGAATTATAATCACTCTCTACTCCATCACTATGAGACTCTGAATGCAAATATTCTCAATAAACAACACAAGAAAACACATCTTTCTTTTACTGTCTACACTTACAATGATGTGAAATTATTATTATTTTTTCTGTATTCTGGAAGTCTTATAGACTTCTCTTTTAGTGGCTTCTCCGCTTATTAAAATTAAAATATTCTCTGAAATAAGGATCCACACTGAATTAATTGTATGAAAATACTGTTTCATCTAGCCCTGTAAAATTTATCAAAATTTTACACACAGTAACAAAGCAGCATTTAAGGATGGGGCAGTCAAAAGCAATCCCTCTATTAAGTCCTTCATTTTAAACAAGGGATGCATATTTATTGTAATTGTCTTTATTGAAGTCAGATGACATGAACTTGGAAGCATGGGCATCGAGCCCTCGAATTCTTCCACAGTGCTCTTCTCTTGCGTTTTTCCTGCAGGATTTTGTTTCAAAACAGAAAGTAATGAAGTTAAAAAGTCTTAATGCAGTAACAACAAAAGACTTCCATATATTATATACTAGGTAAGTGAGCTGATGTTAGGAACAATTGTAAAGGGATAAATAAATGTGGCCTAAAGTAGTGGTCTACCCCCAGTGCTCAGAACAGCTTATATCCTAGGCAAACATAGGCAGAGCATTTTCCTTCATGAAAAATCAAAAAGACTTAAAGAAATTATCTAAAAGTTAACAAGTGTAGTACTCTGAGAAACACATAGAAATTTGCCTTTACCCAGAAATTGGCCATTTTTTCGGTGGAAAACATACACCCAGCCACTCTGCCTGCAGGACAAAGAGAAACTCTTTAGCACTGCCCAGAAAGCCTCCCCTACCTATGTCCAGCTTTTCCCAACACCTGGATGAACAGCAACACATATACACAGTCATATTCCCCATGATGTAACTATGGTAACAGCTGTATTATGTAGTACAAAATAAGCTGTTTAGAAGACTGGGAAACTAAATGTAAAACCAGGCCTTACGGAAATTATAATTATAATGTTAGACATTAATATTTATCACCTGTATAGAGTATAGGGAACGTGTTTATGTTTATACTATACTCCTTTCCACGGGCAACTGTTCTTTAGTGGGACAGATTTCTTAGACATCAAGCTTTCTGTGACAGTGACCCTCCAAAACAACAACACGCTCAAGTTGTTGCCCAAGCTCAGCATCTGACCCACACCTTTGTGTGTCCAGTGCTGGAAAACCTACTTAAGGCCAAACAGATCAGCCTTCAGAGATGGACGGAGGCTACAGGCATTCACAACAGGCTTGTACATACAATGCAATCCCGGATCACTTAATTATAATTAGAAACACAACTATAAAGCTGACTAGAACTGTTATACTTATTATTCAGTGCATTTCTCCATTGTAGACAAATCTACAAACTACAGCCTGGAATTCATCTCGAGCTAATTAGGTCCAGTCAGTGACCATAGAGAAGAAGACCCCAGTCTTCCATTCACCGTGCTGAGCTAGACTTTGCTCAAAGCTTTATTTGGGTTACCTTGTTTCATCTTCACAATATTAGTTCATGAATATCTGTCATAGAGAAACAAAGACTCAGAAAGTTTGAAGAACTTGTTCATACTTACAAAACATGATCGGGACTTAAAAGTAGATGCATCACCTGCAAGCAGAAGATCCCAGTAACCCATGCTACTTTCCAAACCTGACACATCACTGGAGTTGAGAAGAGTTTTGAAAACATCAGTATCTCAGAGCAGAAGAATGTTACAAACATTTTAAAATTCATCTTCACCATTCACTGTAACTCTAACATTAATCCTATGATTTAGGAACTCATAGTCATTTTACAGAAAACTAAGGCTCAAAAGTGAACTCAAAATCTGTGAAGCTAACAAGCAGCATTATGGAGGGAGGACTTAGTCCCTGGATTTGAAGTGTGCAGCCATTCTCTTGATGATACCTTCTTTGCAAGCCAGGCACGTACATCAGGTGGTAATGACAAGTCTCATTATATGTCAGGCATGATCTTGCACGTGCGTACGCTACTTATTGAATCATCACAGCAATCCTATGAGACACTTATGTCTTTGTTTATAGATAAGCAAGATTAGCCAGATAGATGTTAGTTGGGATGCTCATAAGAACAGTATGTGGAAACTATTTGGACCAATTCTAAACTTAACATGGAGACAAGTCCCTAGATTTTAAAGAGTCTCAAAACGGGCATGTAGTGCAGCAGGAATATAAATGAGAAAGGCAGACACAGAGTTTCTCACTTCCCTACCTGCTGCATGATCTTAATAACAAATGACAGTTAGCTTTATGGCCTGATGCATTCAATTTCACTTTTGCAATATTTGAGCTACAGGCAGAATATCTGTCCCATACAAAACTCAGAAAAATGAAGCAAAAAAGATATATTCCTAAAAGGACAAGACAATTTTTGTTGTCACCTCTGGTGCTATTATTTAAATTCCCAGTCTGAACAAGAAGATGAGAGGTGGCTTCCCATGAAGCTGCACTACCTCATCTTATTCAGGTACATCTACCAAAACAGTCTTCTGCTTTGACAGAACCTGTGTGTTCATAGTAATGGTGCCAGTTGTCAATGAAACAGACAAGAAGGCAGAAATCAACCCAAGTTGTGGAAGCAGTAGTGAGGCATCATGAAAGTGTGACTGTCCCAGTGACATTAGAAGGAAATGGCGCATAATAGGAGCAGATGACCTGAAGTCAACCAAATCTTGTAAAACTAGTTTATAATTGCCTTCCACTATCCATTCACAAGAACATCCTGTGGAAGCTATTTTTTAATAGCTTCTAAACTTAACTAGGGGAACTGTCCCTAGAGTTAACACTGCCAATGCAGAGGAACTTGTTAAGGAAGAAAAAATAATAAGACCTCTGGAAAAAGAAACTAGCATGTCATCCTGAAACCAGGACAAGCCCGGAAAGGAAGCAGAATTGGAAACTGCGAGATATTATGTCATGTCAGGTGTCCATGTCAGAAAACTTAAAGAAAATATCATTAGGAGTTGAGACATTAATGAGGCGAAGATGCAGTTAAAGAAAAAAAGGAGCTGTCAAAATTGGACTGAGACCACACAATCACAGATGGTGCCATTGAAGAAGAAAGTGTTGGGAAATCCAGAGAGATTGATATGTATCTCCAAGGAAATTTCTGGGCACAACAAAAATACACAAAATGATGAAAGTCACAACATGTACATTAAAGTGAGGGTCAAGTATAATTTAGAAGTCTAACAAAAGTGCCAGTGACTATGAAGCAACATGGAATTGAGAAAAATTCTAAAGATATTTTTCAGTGTCATAAAGAATAATAAAAGGAAGCCCTGCTCTTTAGAGCTGAAGATGACAGATGACCAAGAGACAGCAAGCAACATTATTTTACTCCCTCTGGCTTCCTCTTTAGATAGAAAAAGAAGGTATATTTCTCTCAAAGATGAAAATGAGCCCCAAGTGTGAGGATGTGCCATATGCTTGAGTACAGTCTGCACTGTTATGGGGATTTAAAACTGACATGGAAGACAATGAACTAATGTTGATATATTCCTGTTATTTAAAAATATGAATATATGCCAATCTCTATAATGAAGTCTATGATTACAAACATACTTCTCGCATCAATTCTACTATATTTACAATCATCCCACATTTGTAGAGAATATATATATATATGTTACATATATGAGAGAACCTTCCACCTCAGCATTCACTTTCCCCATGACACAAATTATTCAAATGAGGTTATTTTTCATCTTGCTGTTGTTGACCTTGGAGTTCTAGTTCTGGCTAAGTGTTCATAATACTATATATGCTAATTAATTGAAAAGCCTTGAGCTATTTAGACATTGAACTGACCACAAAGACTATATCATGTTGATAAACTCTATGTGATGTTAGGAATGTTGTAAATAAAGATGTGAAAAAAAATTTGTGAATTAGAAGATTGAGTATCCCCTGTGGATGAAGTCTGTACATTAAGAATCTCATAATGCTCTTGCTCAATTAAAATAATGATTAATAGCTCAAACTTCAGACTTCTGAAGATGTTATATGTATAAAATTTACATCACTTCCTCTCCAAGGATGGATTCTATGGGTTAATGGGTGGAAAGAGAAGTGGGCAGGTCTACACATTATAGACTGATCTATCTGTAGATATGCAGATTTTCAGTGAAGACAGAGTGACTAAGCCATCACTATCTTCTAGTCATCATTGACTATTCTTGTGTATATCAAGTAGAGATTGACTTGTTCATCATAAAAGACTCCTTCTTAATCCTTCTATAACCATCATTTCTCAATCATAGTAAACAAGGTTATCATATTCTTAGAAGCACCTAGACATCTCAGTGGTGTACCACATAAAGTCTCTTTCCTTTTCAAAATGGTATAAGGCAGGCAGCCTCAGCTTCTTCGCATCAGTCTCCCTCCCACGGCTGCAAAGCAATTCCGTTACACATCACCATGCAGCCAACCATCTCTACACCTAGTGTTGTGACACAACTGCCCCATGCTTCAATTTCATGGTACTATGTGTGTGAGGTCAGTCCAGGATGTTGTCCGTTCCATATGCTTTCTTTCTTATTAGGCTAATTGTACAATGTGACTCAGTGTTTTGATTAGTAATTAGCTGATGCTGCACATTGCCTGAGGTCCTGAGCAGCCTACAAGTTATCTTCTTAGGGTCTCAAACCATAGCAGTGGGATTCCTAGAGGTCAAAGCCCTAGAGGCAGAGATCCAAGGAAGAGGACTGGAAAATGCTGATCTTCTCTAAGATTGAACTACAAAAATAGCCTCTGCCCCCTTTCAGCTTCATTTCTTGGTTAAGAGGATCATCTATGGTTCATGGAGTGAAATCCACTCTGCTTCTAAATTGACGAGAACTAAAGGGACATAGGGGCAACTTTAGTCCATAGACTGAAGAACTCTTGCTTGCAACTTGACAGTTTTGGAAAGAGACAGAATTGTTACAAATGACCAGCTATGAAAATATACATCCAAGTAACATTATGTAGACTGAGTAGGTTATATTTACATGTGCATGTGTGTGTGTTTGTGTGTGTGTGTGTGTTTCCAATAACACTTAATGAAGACCAAGCCATGAATTTGAAGGAAAGTAGGGAGAACATATGGGAAGGTTTTGAGGGAGGAAATTGAAAGGGTAAATATTGTTCATATTATAATCTCAAAAATTAAAAATAAGAGTTTAAAGAAAGAGAAAGACAGATCTGTAAACCCTCATCAATATCAGTGAAGAGATTTCCATCTTTAAAATGACATATTGAAATTGAATAAATGGCTAAGTGGTTAAGATTGGTTGCTGCTCTTCTACAGGTTTGGAGATTTATTCCCAGTCCCCATATCAGGCAGCTCATAGCTGCCTGTAACTCCAGCTCCAGGGAGATCTGCCTCTGGCTTCAATTAGTAACCAAAATCATATGGACATACACATAAAAAGACAAATATATAATTTAAAATAAGTATGTTTCAAATAAACACACTCCTTCAACTAAGAATTTGTTAGGTCCAAATGGATTGAATGACAGCACCCAGTAATGGGATGCCTGTCTTGAGAGAGCAGACCCGGAGCTTTGTAGGAAGAGCAGATATGCCACGTGTTAGTACACACTGATAGGTGGACTCATCACCATAAATTCTAGCACACCGTCAGCAATACCACTGTTGATCATTCTCCACAACTGGCAGGTCAATCTTTGCGCTGATTGTCTCCTGCCCATACTTCCAATAAGTTTCCACCTCTTGAATCCCACTGCTCTTTCTATCAACAAACCACTGCTCTGACATCAGAGAAACTTTTCTTTCCTGTAAGAAGACACCTTTCCTAGTGGTTGTTTTTAAAAAAAAACACACACATGAAGATATTTAAATGATCTCAACCTAAGTATTTGAAAATCACATAAAATTGTAAGACTAATGTACCTCATTCAAAGTACAAAAACAGCCTTACCTCCATCCTTGGTACAGCCTGTTTGTTGAGTCCCTCTTTTTGGCTGCCTGCTCTGTGACTTCCAATTGACATGAATGTTCCATCTTAAATGCTGTCCCTCTGTCATTCATATCAAGTATTTATTTCTCATTATTTGTAGAATATGTAGAAACAAACTTATATCTGGACCCAGTTCTCAGGCTACATTTTAGGGTAAGAGTTTTATGTCTTGCTCTCAATATTTTGAATGTTTTTATGTGTACCTATTTTCTCAAAGAATAAACTTTGGTTTCAATAATTTTCCTCTACTTTACAAATAATTATTTTGTAAATTTCTACTTTTATTATTAGCTTCTTTGGGTGAACACTCTAGTTCTTTAAATTCTAAATCATTAAATTGAATCCAAGCTCATTTATTCTGCCTCTCCCACTCACAAAACGGGATTAAGGGGATGATTAACCATTGTATAACATGTGGCTGTCTCATACTTTTACATATTATAAATCATAGCAGTGATGAGCAAAATAGCCTATAATTACATTGTATTAAAAATATCTATGTAACTAGGAAAAAATGGGATGAATGGAAAAACCTGAAATTCTATTTCTAAAGCTTTGGCACATATTCTTCCCTTTCTGCTTTGTTCATATTTTTCAATGATAAGTCACTGAAATTATTTGTTCATTTTACAACTATGTTTGTTTTTTTACTTGAGAGTCTTATTATTAGCATGTCTCTTTCCTAATAAAGTGAGCTTTTTGGGTATAGCTTTTCACTTTTAATGAAGGCCAACTTTATCATAAGGACAATCCATGTTTTATTTGACACTCTGATTTTAAGGTCCTAAAGTTGATTATAATGTTTCTGTTCATAAAAATAATGAAATACTACTCATATTTGATGTGGTCACTATAATGGTACATTCTTATAAATGTGATATTTGGATTGAATATTTCTTAAATATGAAGATTTTGGTATCAGGTGATTATTTTCACAGGCACTGGTGATAATTTAATAATATACTTTCCAGGAGCCAAAAATAAACTGTCTCTTCCTACCACATATTATCCTTCTGTATTGACTGGTTTTGTGTCACTTGACAGAAGCTAGAATCATCAGATTGGGGCATCTATCTTCAGCCTACAGGCCCATGGTATTTAGTAGACTTGTCTGGATACCATGAAGCAGGAAATTTCAAAGAAAGTTCCACCTATATTGGCAGTTTGTCAGTTACTTACTTCTGTGTCCTGCAGAATGTCTGGCAGACTCTCTAATGAAGCAAGAACACTGAAAGACTGTCTCTTCTACTTTAGGCAACATCAGTAGTCATTTTTCTGTAGGTCCTGCATGTACAGTTTATACAGAATAGCATCAAGCAGTCCAGGCAAGAACAATTTCTTGCCCATATGAATAGCCTTGACACATTGAAGGCAAATTCCATAACAAGTTTCTTCAATGACCATAAACTTCTCTGATACCTTAAACAAAAGTAGAAATATTAATATAACAAAATTGACCTTAAATTTGAATCAATAAACCAACATCCATACCTATGTAAAGTACTCATCTCTATATTATATCCCCCCTTTTTAAAAAAGAGATTTACCTTTAACAATTTATACCCCACTCCTTTTAAATAAAAACAAACATTTATAAGCAATTGTCTTGGGAATTTGAGCACTGTTTTCTCTAAACTACTTCCTGCTATTTGTTGGCCAAAGTATTTTTAGGGTTCATGGAGACCTTTCAGGAGGGTCTTATTCCATTAAATCACATTAGCCTGGAAGGAATTCACAGGTTCACATCCTCTGTGGACTCAAAAGTAGAACCTCTTTTCCAAATCAACATATCCTTAGACCCAAATTTTGAAGTCAAGATACTTTTAAAATATCTGTGTTGATTTAGCTTAGTAGTCCCTACAATCAAATATCTCTCTGCAGTTAGCTCATTAACAATCATAAAATTCAAAGAAAACAAAATAATATGTATAATCCAGATTCTCTGCATATAGTCCATATTTATGTGATTTATTATTTCTACTCTATTAGTTTATAATATTTATTTTATTGTCTTTACTCCTTTAATCTATGACTGCATTCTTTCTTCTCTCTCTCTTAAGCCCATGTACATTTATTCACCACTGTGACCCATTCAGAAATCGTTTTCATCTGAATCTGTCTTACTGTGTATCTGTAATTGTTTTCTACCAGAAGTCTTTTTTTTAATGGTAAGCATTTGTGACTAGGACTAATGCTGTGGTTTTGCCTGTTGGTTCTGCCCCATCCAACACAGCAGAGGTATGTTCATTACTTATGCTCACCACCCCAGCTCCAGGGAAACAGCAGGTCTATGTCACCATTAAGTAACTAGCAACACGCTGCTCACAAACCCCATTTAAGTACAGGACCTACTGAAAGAGCCAGAGACATTTGTGCTGCCAGCATGAACCAGGAAGCCCTCTCTTAAAGAAGACTTGCAGTTTTTGCTGCTAATGCTGAGTCAGGAAGCCATCTCTTAAAAGAACCATGCCTCTGCTTTCAGTCATCAAACATGAGCCTATCTGAAAGTGTGCAGCTACCTAGAAGCTTCAATTGGCTCCAGCTTTTGTGGGTCTAGAAATCTTTTTCTAACATTTTTAGGCTTTATGTGTTGCACGTTGCCAAACATTGGGCACCATTTTATAAATGGAGATTGCTCATTTGTTTCTCTGATGCCCTGATCCAAATAATCACACAGAAACTATATTAATTACAACACTGTTTGGCCAAAAATGTAAGTCTATTCTTAGCTAGCTTTTCCATCTTGAATTAACTAATTTCTATTAATCTATGTATCACCATAAGTCTGGAATACCGGTAAGATTTCAGCATCTCTTTCCTTGGGAAGCTACATGGTATCTCCTTGGCTCTCTCTCTCTCTCTCTCTC
>LOJH01068225.1:0-10126 GCA_001685095.1 Ellobius talpinus
TATAAATAATACCAATCAAAATTCCCACTTCCTCCCCTCCTCCCACTTCCCTCCGGCTCTCCCCACACACCCTCCTCCCACCCCCTCCAGTCCTAAGAGAGGGCAAGGCACCCTGCCCTGTGGAAAGTCCAAGATCCTCCCCAATACATCCAGGCTTAGGAAGGTATGCATCCAAAGAGAATAGGATCCCAAAAGCCAGTACATGCAGCAGAGACAAATCCCAGTGCCATCATCATTGGCCCCTTAGTCTGCCCCAATTGTCAGCCACATTCAGAGGGACTAGTTTGATCCCATGCTCCTTCATTCCCAGTCCAGCTGGAGTTGGTGAGCTCCCATTAGCTCAGGTACACTATCTCAGTGGGTGAATCCCTCGTGGTCCTGACTTCCTTGCTCATATTCTCCCTCCAGGTCCAGTTAAAGAGTGGAAGGAGGGAGAATATGAGCAAGAAATTCACTTGATTTTTAAGAGAAAATTTGCACCTAAAATTAAAAAAAATAGAGTGTGTGTGCCTTTTATTCTACTAATTCTTTTGCAAGTTTGCTTTAGCGGACTCAGCTATTGGACATAAGAGGTTCGAGAAAATTATTTCCTTCCTGTATCAAGTAGAATACAAAATCCAAACAGGAAAAAACTCAGAACTCTTTGTTATTAGAATTTGGAGGCTGAGAACGTGGAGAAATGCTGTGTGATCAAAGCCAAATCTCTAGGAGATATCCAAGAAAGATCTCTGTTGTGCTGTTATTGAAAAGCCGGCTTTCTTCATTTTCAGTCCTTTTTTATTCTAACTTCATTTCCATATACTTGTTTTGTTACTTTTGAGTAAACAAAGGGGTCGCATGTGTGTGTGTGTGTGTGGTGTGTGTGTATGTGTGTGTGTTTGTACCTGTATCACTAACATTTTAAGACCATTCTTTTATGCAACAATCTCATCAAGATGGTACAATTATAAAAAATGTGCTTTTAGAAAAGTGTAATGTAGACAATAGGACATGCATACTATTGTTACCTAAAGTCATTTGTGAGTCCTGGATCTTGATTAAACCTATTAAGTACATTTCTACAAATCTTTCAATCGTTTTTTGGTTTTAAAATAACAAAAACCAAAACAACAGCTTGCAAAAACCTCTAATATAGGGTCTTCTATGGTTACTACGATCAAATAAGATAATTATGCACAATATGTTAGATGTACTTATAAAACAAAATTTTTAAGGCAGTTTGGAAGAGGTAAAATTAATCTTTTTATCCTCTAAATGAATTACAATTTTATATAAATTATGACATTTTAAAAATAGATAAACTCTTAATTCAATTATTAAAAATTAAGTCATCAAAATAGGGAGTTATAACGGTAATTTGCCTAACAACACCATACTAATTTGTTTCGCCATTGAATCTGCTCCATCAGATAAACTGACAGACCCAAGAACCCCTGTTTCAGCCTTTCTTTTCCTTCCTATTAGTAAATGTAATTATCTCAGGTGGCATGTGTGAAGTCTTAAATTAAAAGGCATTAAGCAGAATTATTCCCGCTAATCCTACTATAAGCGTAATTACATGCCATAACAATAGAATTTGTACCATATTCTGTTTGAAAATGTATAATGAAATACCATAACCTGTGTGTGTTATAAACAACAAAGTGGATTTTCACCCTACTAAAGGCCTGGGGAATCTCAAATCTGGATGCCAGCAGGAGCAGTGTCTGATTATGTCGCTTCTCTTAGCTCACAGATGGCATCCTTGATTTGAATGCTTACCTGATACATAGGTGTAGCGGTCTCTCTTACTAGGACATGAAGTCATTTACAGAGAGTCCACTTTCATGGTCTAATTACAGCCACAGACCCTATACACTATCACACTGTTGATGTGGTTTCCACATATAATTTTTGGAGTCAACCATTTGGGCTAGATGAATTTGTGGAGAAGCAGAAATGATCACTCACACAGTGATTCTTAATGAGCTTCAGCTCTAGCTTATATGGTGTTTAAAAGAGGATATGTGTGAGAAGCAAAAATCAACAAACGCTAAATTCCAATGTGTATTTCTACTTTATGTTTTCATCTCAAAACTTTGGGTGACCTTGAATATCATTAAATGATATGCTTTATAAATTAAGAATAATTAGGACTACCTCCAAACACCTGATAATTTGGTGGATTAAGGATATAGGATAAAATTTCAGGCATGTAAATTCAGTTTTGTCATTGTGAAAAGATGGAGCTTTATACATCTCCCTTCTAACTATTTCCTTGTGTCCTGTTTGCTCTTGCTGCAATTAAAAAGTTTCATCCTTCTGGGAACTGTTAATTCTTCATATCCTTATTCAGATATAGTATCTATCTATCTTTTATTTTTCTTAATGGGCACTATTTTATTGATGGAAACAAAAAAGCGTTAGATTTTTTCACTCTACTTTTCTATTATTGAAAATGGATTTTTATGCAATGCATTCTGATTATGGTTCCCCCACCGTGAATGCCTCACATATCCTTCCTACCTCCCTTCCCATCTGAATCCACACCCTTTCTGTCTCTTGTAAGAAAACAAATCGGCACCTCAGGTACAATAATAAAATAAAATAATATGAAACAAAACAAACAAACTAGAGTAGGGCAAAACAAACAGAAGAAAAGTAGCTGAAGAAAAAGTACAAGAAACACATATAGATACAGCGACACACAAGTTCCTAAACACATGAATCCCATAAAATCATAAAATAAGTAGCCATAATAGATACAAAAGATACCAAACCAAAAAAAATGCCCTCACTTAACATTATGAGACAAAGAACCTCCCAAGATGCCACTGAATTCGTTTTGTGTTGGCTATGTATGCTGATGCCTTACGCCTTTTCTTAAGAGTGGCTTGTATCCCCATTGAAACTCCTTTGGAGAGTATTAATTTTTCATCAAATGGTTATCAATTGGAGACAGCTCTCAGTTAAAGATAGGTATGTATGTCTACTTCTCCTTTCAATGCTAGGATCCTATCTGATGTAGACACTTGCAGGCCCTTCCTGAGGTGTGAATGGGGAGTTCGGAGGGTGAAGGTGGGGGAGCAAGAAGATGGGAGGGAAGGGGAACTGTGGCTGGTATATAAAATGAAAAAAATCTTTTAAATAATATTTTTTTATAAAAGTACAATGTCATAATTGATGTGAATAGTAAACCTCTGATAAATTAACTGGTGGGAATCTAACCAATTGATATAATTGGCCCCGATATTTTCATATATTAAATTCTATCAATCTTAAGTACTCAGCCTCCATTTTATTTAAACTAATCTCCCCTTCTATTTTCCCTCAAGAAACATATTTGGTTATAGTTACACGAGACTAGGATTTGGATCCCTTGAGATCAATGTTTCTTCCTGACTGAAGTTCTCTTTTGTGAAACTGTGCTTTCTTGGTGAGTGTCAAGGATTTTATTTAAAACAACTGAAATCCAGCAAATATGGACATACTAATTTGATAAATGTTGGTGACAATTCCAGATGTTGGATTAATTAATAATAAAGATTGTTTTTTAAAACCACAATCTCTTTGTTGTTGCGTCACTTACACTATCATCAGTGATAACAAGTTTAACAATACCATACTATCAGCCCCACGGATTTATATATGGATGCTACGGTAGTGTGAAAGAAAATGGACCCCATAGGGAGGGGCACCGTTAGGAGATGCAGCCTTGTTGGAAGGATTGTATCACTGTGGTAGCAGACTTGGAGGTCTTTTTGCTCAAGCTCCCTCAGTGTGACCATCATTCAATTTCCTTTTGCCTGCCTATCAAGATGTAAGGATTTTTAGCCCCAGCATCATTTCTGACTGTATGCTGCCCCTCCATGATGAAAATGGACTGAACCTCTGAAATTGTAAATGAGACCTCTCAATTAAATGTTTTCCTTGTAAAAGTTTTCATGGCCATGGTGTCTTTTCACAGCAATAAAAACCCTAACTAAGACAGAAGCTGGTACCACGGACTGGGGTATTGCTGTGATAGGCCTGACCATGTGGTTGTTTGAAGGAATACGGACTTTGGTACTTTGGGTTTAGAAGGCAATGGCATGCTTTAAGCACTGCCTAATGGGCCATGCTAGTAGAAGTATGGAGGAAAGAGGTGCTAAGGGTTATTTAAACTTTTGGCGGCTCACTCAAAAGGTTCCAGAGAAGAGGTTTAGTATTCTGTCAAGAAATCATTCTTGTGTTATTTGATAAATAAAGTGGCTGTTTTTTACCCTTTTCCAAAGAGTCTGCCTGAGGCTAAAATGAAAAAATTTTGGACTAATTCCACCGCCAGAGGAAATCTCAAAACAGGCTAGTACGGACTCTGTTGTGTGGATATTGATGGTAACTCTAATAAAGATTTATAATGAGAAGGAGCAAGATGAGCAGTATAAATTATAAAATGTAAATGTTGAGGCAAAAACAAGCACAAGGAAGGGGAGTGGTGCTGTCCTATGTTCAAGGAGATAAAGTGGTTAAGAAATGAAATACAGAAAGTGGTAGCATCAGGGCAAGATCCCACCCAGCTACGATTCCAACTTGTAAAAGGAATTAAAGAAAAGCTTAGAGCCAGGTGTGCTGGGACATACCTTTAACCTCAGCCCTGGTAAGGCAGAGGTTGCAGGATTTCGGAGTTTGAGGTCAGCCTTGTCTAGAGAGCAAATTTCAGGACAGCCAAGTTTGGGCAGTGAAAGACAGACAGCTGGTGAAGATGTAATTGAAAAACGGGGCCATATTTCAGGCTCAGTAAGTATCAGAACTTGGTAGTTTTGGCCACGTGGTCATGGGTTTAGAGTTAAAGATGGAAGAAAAGTGTTATGGAATAAAACCGCTGAGGCCAGTCATGTGTCAAGGGTGTCCCTGAATATATGTCTAGTAGAGAGACCCTTGAGTGAAGCTGTGAAGTTGAAGCCTGCATAGCCTTGGAGAGCCTAAGATTTTAAAGATATCAGAGCTGTGGAATACCTGCTGAGGAGAGTGGCTAACATGGAATGGAACTAGCCCAGGAGAAAGAATTGTGTTGTGGTTGAACAGAGTTGAACAGAGTTGGAGATTTGGAGAATATTTTGACATCACACATGGAGATACAGAGTTTGGAGTTTGCCCAGATGTTTCTCAGTCTTACATTGGTCCAGTATTTCCTTGGTATGTTCATTTCCCTGTGTTTTAGAATTGTAATATATATCTTGTGCTATTATATGTTGGAAGTGTGTGATGTTTTTTATTTTTATTTTTATTGGATTGCAAAGCATCTCATCAGAGACCTTGCAGTTTGAATCAAGTCAGAGACTGTCTTTTGGGAATTTTTGAAGTTGGATTGAATGTACTTTTTTACATGCAATATGGCTCTAAGCCTTTGGGGTCCAGGGAGAGGAATGCAGCGGTTTGAAGGAAGATGGCCAGCAAAGGGGGTGCCACTGTTAGAAATTATGGCCTTGTTGGAGGAAGAGCGTCGCTGTGGGAGGGTCGGGAGGTCTCATTTGCTCAGGCTTTCCTCAGTGTGACTGTCAGTTGACATCCTGTTGCCTGGAAGTTGTAGGACTCTCAGCTATTCCAGCACCACGTCGGCCTGCATGTCGTCATGCTCCCCACCACGATGATAAGGAGCTGAGCCTCTGAAATTGTAAACAACTCTCCTCAATTAAATGTTTACCTTGTAAGAGTTGCCATTGTCATGGTGTCTCTTCACAGCCGTAAAAATCCTAACTGTGACAGATGCGAAAAGTCTGTGTAAAAAAAAGTTAAAAAGACTGTTTAAGAACTATGGCTGAGAGATTTGTAAATAAAAGTTCAGACCTGCTTAAGCACTGATTTTTAAAATCTCACAGATACTTTTGAACTTTAGACGCTTACCTTAGCAAAAATGTCTTTCGCGTGTACTATATTGTGTTTTCATGCTTATATTCAACTCTTTGTATAAGGAAAGTGGGGTTTGCTAAAAGTCTTTTCTGGAGGTCAATGTGCATGCTTCTGCTGAACCAGTGAACTTAGGTTTCAGTAAGGGGCATTTTTTTTTCTCCTGGCTATTGTAAAAGGGAAAGTAGAAATCTGACCAAAAGAAAACAATAAAAGAAATATTATATTTTACATATCCTACCAGAACAGACATTAATACCAAAGATTCAAGAAGACCACTGAACCAAATCATAATGGCCAAATCAATTAAAACAAGGAGTTAACTAAAGTAACCCTTTTTAATTTATGTACTGACCCCCTGAATCAGACACGATTGCAAGGTGGTTCTAACAAGGTAGTCATAACAACCTTTTGAAACAAAGGTAGGGTTGCAAGATGGTTTCAAAATAAACTGCTGCCATTTCCTGGAGCAGGCAGTACAGAACCATTTGTAGTTAAGGCAGGCATAGCCCAATCATTGAGAAAAAGAAGTTTAATCAAAAAGGAATGAACCTAGTTTGTCTTTACTATCCTTCGGTTTTTAAGCCAAAGATGGAGGCAGGCTGGCTCATCCCAGAGAACAATTTAAATGTGCTAATGTAAAGCACCTCTTCTGAGCATCCTGTTGGTATCTGTTTCTAACTTCACAGATCTAAATTTTACACTGAGGTCTTATACCAACGCTAGTCTCCTAGAATATAAAACTCACAGGTTTATGTAACCCTGAGTTTTTTTATGGAAAGAGCAAAAGATCAAGAGTAATTCAGCTTGCAGAAAGAGACAGAAGAAGGGGTGCACCTGGTGAAAATTGCTCCAACTAAGAATGGATACTTATGACCCACATTCATTCTAATGGATATAAAGGCAGAGTTGTAATTAAAGAGGGCAGGAAATATGTTTGGTAATTATCTGGAGGAAGCACTCAGTGTACATCCAGAATCCCAGTTCTATCATTGATCCTGGAATAGACAAGAACTCGACACCAGTGTGTGAGATGCTAATATTCATACGCACTTTGACATCATGTTCCCTAGGAATCCTGAGTGTGGAGATGAGACAACAGTGACAGAGCCCAAATCTCCCATGTGGAAAAAATATAGCCAGTGGTTACAGAAGTTATAGGACAAACTGAATAGAGACTCCTAAATTCCATATCTATCTTTAAAATAATGATTTGAATAGAAGAGAAAAAATTAACTAACATCAAGCTACTTAAGAAAACCAGAAACAATTGCTTTGCTCTTGTTGCTTTTGTTTTGTGGGGGCTTTGTTTGTTTTGATTTGTATGTTTACCTGGTGTGTGTGTGTGTGTGTGTGTGTGTGTGTGTGTGTGTGTGTGAATGAATACAGGCATAGTCCTCTATTGGTCTCCATGTTATCTATCAAGGCAAGGTCTTTCCATTCTGGCTAGTTTTGCTAATGTGTTTGCTCTGGGGATTTGGTTCTCTGTCTTGTGAGTACTGGGATTACAAGCAGCAGCATGATTGCTTAGCTTTTATGTTCTGGGGATCTGAAGTCTGGTTTTCCCACTTGTGTGGTAAGTGCTTTATCTACTGAGACTGGTCCTAATCTCTGTCTTTTCATTTTAAGGCAAAGATAACTAACTTCCTTCTGCTACATCAAGGAACAGGATTGTTGGGTAAAGCCACAAAGGATCAGGAAAAGATTCATCAGAATTTGGGTAGATGGGGAAAATACCCATTTAACCTCAGCAAACTTACCATCATTTTGTTGGAAGCTCAGCAACTTTAGTGTCAAATTTCTGTCGTCTCAATTAGTGTCAATTTAGTGTCAATTTTCTGCTTAGTCTTTAACTTTATGTCTCTCTGCTGCTTGGCTTCTGGTTCCCTCATGGCTTCTATTTGGTCCTTGGTAGATAGTAGGTATCTATCTACTCTTTACAGTCTTTTTAGTGTCCTCATCCTCAGGCTGCCCACAGAAGACCTTAAGGTCCCACATAAAAACATTACTGTTTCGTCGTAGTTTTTCTTCTTTTTCTTCTTCCTCCTCCTCCTCCTTCTTCCTAACTCATTGGACACTTTGGATTCCTTATCTAATCAGTTTTGATAGGAATAGCACCATGACATGACACCAAACACTGTCACTTCAGTGTGGAAATGTATGACATCACATGCTCAGACAACTATCTCCCACAGTCCCTCACTTCCTTTAGTTTTTTTCTACTTTTCTAATAGCTGTGCAGGATACTCTTCCAGATAATCTGCAGATATCTTTTGTCTTATACCTCTTTATTTTACTTCTAAATATTTATCAAAATCTGAATTCTTAGCCCTCTCATTTACTTTGCATATAGTTTAATCTCCAATAACTGAAAGAGATGTTCCACAAACTTTGGAATCTTGTTTTCTCTTCCCAGGTGAATCTAGTTTGTGTCAAGCTGACGAAAACTGACTGGCATGTTTTTTCTTTGTTGTTGTTGTTGTTGTTATTTTCCCATCTTGGAGTGGCTAACACTAAGATAGCACTTACCATATGTCAGCCAAAGGCTGGAAAAGGTCATAGGAAAATGTGCTTATAAACTGAATATATCTAAATAAATTATAGATAGCATAGCAAAAATTAAGTAGAACCTGAGTCATATAGAAAATTAGAAAAGCCCGTGTAAACCCCAGCATGTTGTAACACATCAGCTAGCTCAAGTGTGAATGATGTATTACTCTCAGAGATCTCCAGAAAACAAAATTCAGATAATTCAAGAACATGTCAAGCTGATACTTTTATAGGTTAAATGTGAAATGTTCCCCTGAATTCTCCTGTATTTGAACACTTAGATGCCAGCTAGTAGTACTCTTTGATGGGACCATGATATCTTAACTACTGTGTAACTGGAAAAGGTGGGTTCCTGACATTTCCTGACCAAGCTCTCCCTTCTTCCTGTCTGTTGTCCAGTGTAAAGCAGCCACTTCATACTCCCACTGCCACAGAGAGAGGTTAGTTCTACCATCATATCTTCATCAGTATGATGGACTGTTTGTTCTGAGCTCTGAGCCAAAACACATTCTTAAAACTTCAAGTCACGCTGCCAGGTATTTGTCACAGTGATGAGGAAAGTCACATAGAAAATTTGAACCAGAAGTAGTATTGATCCTGTGGTCGGCCTGCCCATGTAGTGTGTAGACCTGTGAACTGCAAAGGGGAAGTCAAAGAGTTTGGGACTGCAGGATAGAGAGGCCCTAGAATGCTGTCAGTTGAGTTTGGTTTTTTATTTAAGCCCTTTATTAACAGGTGCTTGCAGCTTGTTGACTTTGGAAGGCAAAATTTGTTAACTTTTATTACAAATTATAAATGAAGTTCTTAAAAGTCTCAGTTTGGCCAGATATGAAACAATTTCCAACCCCTTAAAGGTGTGTTGAGAAAAACCTTAATGCCATTCTGATGGGAGTGTGGATGAACAGAATGCACATAGGAAACCTGACTGTGGAGGCAGCTACATGGGGTTTCAAAGGAGAACAAAGGAAAAGGTACCCATTGGGAATTGACTAGAGGTCACTCACATCACATCCTGGTAAAGAATTAGGCTGTTCTTTCTGTCCTGATCATTTAAGTGAGACTGAATTTAAGAGCAATCAACTAAATTGATTGTTGGATAGGATTGAAAGACAGCACAGCATCCAGGCTGTAACATGAACGTTGATGGCTCTCTGTAGTCAGCTATCAAATGAGAACCAGTGGTGCAGAAAAGATAAAAAATCATGTACATTTTAAAACAGAAAGAATGGAATGTGAGCAGACAAATGTATAGACAAATAGTTGGAATGGCAGACAAAGCAGCTGTGACAAAACAGAAGACAGTACAGCAGTCAGGGCCCTTTGCACTAGGGCAATGAAAAGGTGCTTGTGTGTAAGACTCTATTCTTAGAAGGATTCAGCCTTCCCCTATCAAAAAATAAAGGAAAGAAAAATGAAGGAAGAGTGCCTAAAATGCACCCAGCTAGCGTCTCTCCTGCAGGAGAATGGCCACCTCATCCTCTCAAGTACTTAGATGCCATATAGCGATAGTCCAAGAAGGACAGACTATAACTAGAACTGGCAGCATAGCTTTATATCATCCATGTGGTGGGTATGAGGCATAGAAAAGATGCTACAGTTTGTGTGAAGGTTCCCATAAACAGCACATGTGAATCTTTAAGGTGAAACCTTAGTTTCAGTAAATGCTTTTGCTTTTATTTGTTTGATTATTTAATTTTTGACTTTTTCCCCT
>LOJH01068228.1:0-10126 GCA_001685095.1 Ellobius talpinus
GGGGAGGGGGAGAGGGAGGGAAATGGGAGGAGGGGAGGTGGTGGAAATTTTTAATATAAAATATAAAAAGAATAAAATAAAAGAAACCATCTATATTTGGTAGATTTGATCTTTCTTTAAGTAAATTGGTAAAATGTATTTTCTTAGGCAATTTCACATTTCATCTAAATTTTCCAGTTTATTTATAGTTTCCAAATTGTTTTATTTTTCTTGTCATTATACATTTCACATATTTATGATAACTTGTACCATTTTTTTCCTCATCTAATTTCATTAGTAGTGTTTTGTATGGAGTATTCATATCAAGGACCTGCAATTTGACATGACAATTTAAGCTTGTGGTTGAACTGACGATTCTCTGTATGATCTGTTTAACACATCTGTATTATATGCTCAATAAGAAAATGGAACTTTCATTTGCCTTAGTGAATTCACATGTTTCACCAGTAAACACAAGCTTTATTAATTAGTCATCTCACATACTCAGTTTTTTCATATTCACAGACTCCACTGAACATTAAGCCACCCTCTATTTACTTTATGACAGCAAAACTCATTACAAGTATAAGTAGTATATTCCATAAATTTCCAAGATGCTTTTTTAAGTTAATTATATAATTTTTAAACAAATAAATAGTTTATATCTTTAATAAATATATAGTAAAAGATGCTTTAGTGATGAAAAGAGGGCTTGAGTATGAATATATAGATTTACATATTTATTTTTTTCCTTTTATTGAAATAGATTATTTTCTTTTACAATATATCCCGATTGTAGTTTCTCATACTCCACACCTTCCAGTTCCTCCCACCTCACCTCCTCTCCAGATCAACTTCTTTTTTTTATCACTCATTTGAAAAGAAAAGGCTTGCATGAGAAAACAACCAAACATGACAAAATATAATATAATCAGATAAAGCAAATGCTATCATTTTGAAACTGAGCATGGCAACCCAACAGAAAGAAAAGAGTCCCATGATGAGGTATAAGAATCAGAGAGTCATTTGTTCTCATAGTCAAGAGTTCCATAAAAATACTAAGCTAATGGTGTAATATATATGAAGAGGACCTGCTCCAGATCAATGTAGGACCTACACTTGCTACTTCAGTCTCCTTGAACTTATATGTTACTCGATTAGTTCATTCAGAGGGCCTTGACTCCTGGTATCCTCCATTACTGCTGGTTCTTATAATATCTGTAGGATTCCTTGAGCAATGAGGGGAACTCTCTCTCCTCCCATTTCCCACATAATGTCTGGCTGTGGCGCTCTACCTCTGTTCCCTTCTTCTGCCAGAGAAAGCCTTTCTGATGATGAGTGGAAATGGCACTAAACTACAAGTATAAGAGAATATCATTAGGCATCATTTTATTAAGATATATATGCATATGTTATCATCATCAACATGTTTATTTTCATGACCAGACCACGAGGTTTTCACTACTTTAGTTCTTTAGAACAGCTTGATATCTGGAGTGGTGACCTCTCTAGCAATTTTTCTATTGTCCACGACTAGTTAGCTTGTGGATTTTTGTTTTACCATATGAAGTTGAGAATTGTCCTTTTATTTGTTTATAAAGAATTGTGTTGGAATTTTAATGGGGATTGTGTTGAATCTGTAGACTGTTTTGGTAAGACGGCCATTTTTATTATGTGAATCCTTCTGATCCATGTCCCTGAGAGGCATTTCCATCTTCTGAGATTTTCTTCAGTTTCTTTTTTCAAATACTGTAAGTTTTGATTATACAAGTTTTTGCTAGTTTAGCTAGAGTTGCCCCAAGTTATTTTATATTTGATAATATTGTGGAAGGTATTGTTCCCTAACATTTTTCAGTCCATCATTCATATATGAGTAGTATTGATTTTTTTAAATTTTTCTTGTATTCAGCTACTTTAATAAAAATGTGTAGCAGCCGTATGACTTCTCTGTTAGAATAGTATACTTATGAATAGTATCATACGATATTCAAATAATGGTACCTTGGTTTCTTCCTTCCTAATTTGTATCCCTTTGATTTATTTTACTTGTGTTATTGTTGTAGCTAAAACTTGAATATGGAGAGACAACCTTATCTTTTTACTGATTTTTGTGTAATTGCTTTGAATTTCTTTTTATTTAATTTGATATTGGCTATAGGACATTATAGTTGCTTTTATCATGTTGAGGTTATTTCCTTTGTATACCTAAATTTCTCCAGGACTTTTATCATGAAGTGTTTTTAGATTTTGTCAGTGGCCTTTTCTGTATCTAATGAGATGATCACCTGTTTATTCTTTTCTTTCAGTTCGTTTATATGCCGGTTTACATTTATTGATATTTGTACGTTAAAACATCCCTGCATTTCTGGGATGAAGACTATTTGAATATGGTAGATGATATTTTGGATATGTTCTTCAATTTTGTTTGTGAGTATTTGAATTTTTTGTATTTGTGTTCATAAGGGAAATTGGTCTGTAATTCTCTTTTTTGTTGTTTAATTTTTATGTGGTTTGGGTACCAAGGTAACTATGACCTCATACAATGAACTGAGCAACATTCCTTCTATTCCTATACGTGGAATAATTTATAATGTACTGGTGTTAACTCTTCTTTCAAAGTTTGGTAGAATTTTCCATTAAAACCATTCATCCCAGGTATTTTTCTTTGTTTGGGAGACTTAATGACTGCTTAAATTTTAAAAATTTTTAACTACTTTATTTCTGTATTGACCATTTTTTCAGTTAGTGAAGCATCCATCAGTTTCCATTAGTTTGTAAGCTTCCTGTTGTTGATATCTAGTTTTAATCTGTGATATTCTGATAGGATACAGAGAGTTATTTCAAGTTTCTTATAGCTGTTAAAACATGTGGTCTGTTTTGGAGAAGGTTCCATGAGGTGCATATAAGAAGGTCTATTCTTTTGTGTTTGGGTGAAATGTTCTGTAAATATCTATTAAGTCTATTTGTTTCTGTTTATTATTTTTAATTAATTAATTAATTTAAAAAAACACAAACTTTTCTCATTCTACATACTGATCCCAGTTCCCACTCCTTCTCCTTAACCTGCTCCCTTCTCCTCTCCTCCCCCCATCCACTACTCAAAGAGAGTAAGTTCCCATGGGGAGTCAATAAAGTCTGGCCTACCTCTTTGAGGCAGGATCAAAGCCCTCTACACTATATTTAGGCTGAGCAATGTATCCCCTCCAAAGAGAATGGTTTACAAAAGTCAGTTAAAGCAGTAGGGATAAATCCTGGCCCCACTGTCAGTGACCCCACAGAATACCCCAGCCTTACAACTATAACCCACATTTAGAGGGCCTACTTTGGTCCTACGCTGGTTCCCCCACTGTTAGTCTAGAGTCAGTGAGCTCCCATTAGCTCAAGTAAGCTGTTTCAGTGGGTATCACCATCACACTCTTGGGCATACAACAAAAGGATGCTCAGTCATACTATAGGAACATTTTTCTTAGCTATGTTAATAGCAGCATTATTTATACCCAGAACCTAGAAACAACCCAGATGCACCTCAACCGAAGAATGGATAAAGAAAATGTATTACGTTTACACACTGAAGTACTACTCAGCAGTAAATAACAATGACATCTTAAAATTTGCATGCAAATGAATGAAACTAGAAAAAAACATACTGAGTGAGGTAATCCAGACCCAGAAGGATAAACATAGTATATAGTCACTCATAACTGGATATTAAACATAAAGTGAAGGATAACCAGCCTATAGTCCATGACCTTAGAGAAGTTAAGTAACAAGGAGAACCCTAAGAGAAACATACATGTATCCCCCTGGGAAAAGGAAATTCACAAGATCTCCTAAGAAAATCTGGGGGCTGGGAGTGGGGGGAGAAGGGAGGGTAGAAGAAGGGAGAAGGGGAGAAAGGGGGAGGAAAACATGAAGGAATGGGATGGTTAAAATGGGTATAGGACAGAGAAGGAGATCAAGAATAGAGATATCTTGATCGAGGAAACCATTATCAGAATAGCAGACTGGCACTAGGGCAATTCCCATGAATCCACAAGGATGACACCAGCTAAGACCCTAAGCAATAGTGGAGAGGGTGCCTGAACAGGCCTTCCTCTCTAATCAGATTCATAACTACCTTAATAGTCATCATAGAATCTTCAAGCAGCAACTGATTGAAACAGATGGAAAGATATACAGCAAAACATTGGACTGAGCTTACAATGTCCAACTGAAAAGGGGGAAGGGGTGACAATATGATCCATTTGTTTTATAGAGTTTATTAGCTCAAGTATTTCTCTGTTTAGGTTTTGTCTGAATGATCTGTCTATTGGTGAGAGTAGGCATCTTAGTTAGGGTTCGTATTTCTATAAAGAGACACCGTGACCACAGAAAGCCTTATACAGGGAAATATTTAGTGGGATAGTTACAATTCCAAGGTTCCATCTATTATCACCATGATGGGACATGACAGCACACAGGCAGATGCGGTGCTAGAGAAGGCGCTGAGAATTTTACATCTTTATATGCAGGCAATAGGAAGTGAACTGAAATGCTGGGTGTGACTTGACGATATATCATATCTAAAAGCTCACCTGCACAGTGACACACTTCCTCCAACAAGGCCATATTCACTCCAACAAAGCCACACCTCCTAATAGTGCCACTCCCCCCTTTGGGGGCATTTTCTTTCAAATCACTAGAGCATGGTACTGAAGTATCACACTATCAGTATGGGAGGGTCAGAAAGTGATTTTAGTTTGTGTGGTGTTTCTTTTACAAATCTGGTACCCTTGGATTTGGGGTATAGATGTTGAGAATTGAAATATTAACTTGGTGGTGAATTTATATTTGATGAATCTGTAACGTCTTTCTCATCTCTTTTAATTAGCTTCGGTCTGAAGTCTACTTTGTTAGAAACTAAAATGGTTACACTGGCTTGTTTCTCAGGTCCATTTGCTTGTAATATCCTTTTCCAGCCTTTTACTTTGAGGCAATGTCTATCCATGAGGTTGAGGTGTATTTCTTTTATGCAGCAAAACAATGAATCCTGTTTTCACATCAGTTCTGCTAGTCTATATCTTTTTCTTGGGGAATTGAGACCATTGATATTGAGAATATCAGTAACGAATGATTGCTGATTCCTGCTCTTTTGTTGTTGTAGTAATGGTGCTGCTCCTGGTGCTTGTGCTGGTTGTGGTATATTTATGTCTGTGTGTCTATGAGTCTTTGTTTTTGTTTTTTTTTCTTTAGATTTTGATGGTGTGATTATTTATTGTGCTTCCATGAGTGTAGTTAAAATGCTTAGATTAGAATTTTCCTTCTACTACCTTCTGCAGGGCTGGATTTGTACATAGATATTGTTTAAATTTGACTTCATCATGGAATGTTTTGTTTTCTCCGTCTATGGAAATTGATTAGTTGGCCGTGCGCAGTAGTCTTGGCTGGCATTTGTGGCCTCGTAAAGTCTACAACATATCGGCTCAGGAACTTCTGACTTTTTGAGTATCCTTTGAGAAATCAGATGTAACACTAATAAATCTGCATTTATGTGTTATTTTGTCTTTTTCCCTTGTAGCTTTCAACATCCTTTCTTTGTTCTGTAAGTGAAATGTTTTGTTTTTTTTTTTATGTGGTGAGGAGACTTTCTTTTTTGGTAAAATCGATTTTATGTTCTATAAACTTGCTGGACCTTAATAGACATCTCTTCTTCTTTAGGTTCAGAAAATTTTCTTCTTTCATTTTTTTTGGAAAATATATTCTGGATCTTTGAGATAGGATTCCTTTTTCTCTATGTCTATTTTTCTGAGATTTTATTTTTCATAGTGTTCCAGATTTCTTGGATGTTTTATGCCAAGAGTTTGTTGTTGTTGTTGCTTTAAAAAATATTCTCTGTTTTCATTTTGTTTGTTTTTTGTTTTAATTTAGGGGTTTTGATGTTGCTGTTTCCGAGTTAACATTTTCCTTGACAGATATTTCCATTTATTCTATCATGTCATCAATCCCTAGTTTCTCAATTCTATTTCTTGTATTCTATTAGTGAAGCTTTCCTCTGTATTTCCTGTCCAAAATCATAAAGTTTTCATTTCTAATATCCTTTTGGATTGCGTTTTCTTTGTTGATTCTTTCTGTGGTTTTGGTCTTGAATAATTTTATTCATTTATTCAACTGTTGTTTTCTTAGATTTCTTGAAGGATTTATTCATTTCTTCCAATTTTTTTAATTTTTTTCCTGGATTTCATTAAGGGATTTATTGTTTTCCTCTTTGAGGACCTCTATCATCTTTATATAGTCTGTTTTAAGATCTTTTACATGTGCTTCAGCTATGTTGCAATATTTGTGGCCTGCTGTCACAGGATAACTGGATGCTCCTATTGACATAGTGCCCTGGCTGTTATTTATTTCATTTTCACACTGGTTTCTACACATCTGGTTTTGGGGTGATTATAGCTCTGGGTGCTGATTTCTGGATTTGGCTTTGTTGGTTTGGTGTTTTGTTCTATGGTTCCTCTCTGGATTTTTCGGGGTATGTTGCTTGATTTCCTGATTCAGATTATGTTGCTTGTTTTCCTGACCTGCTCAGCTGGTGAATCCACAGGAAGTGCCTGCTGATGTTGGACACTGAGACACTGGGATAAACTGAGGGGAGGAGGATTGGAGGGGAAGGTCTTTGTGATCTGTTGGGGACGGTGATCAAGCAAGTTTTCAACTACAAAGCTGGGGTAGAGATGGGGGTTTTGGATCTCAGGAGCAGTAGAGGAAGTATTGCTCTACCTTCCACATATCTTTTGCCCTTGAGGTAGCAGGGAGTGCCTGCTGGAGTTGGGGAACTCCAAAGAAAACACTAAATCAGGGGAGGATGATTAGAAGGGAAGGATATGGGATCCACAGGAGATGGGAGCAGGATCAAAGGGAAGGCTGCCAGGGATAAAGCTGGGCTGGGGTGGCTCAGGCCTTTAATCCCAGCACTCAGGCGGCAGAGGCAGGTGGAGCTCTATGAGTTTGAGGCCAGGCTGGTCTACATGAGCTAGTTCCAAAGCTACAGAGAAACTCTGTTTTGAAAAACCAAAAAAAAAAAAAATGGGGAATTGGATCTGGGGGAACAGAGAACAGAGAGAGAAGAGAATGGCTGCAGGCAGCCCACCTGTTTCTGGCAGGTGTACACATATTTAACTCTTTACTAGCTTTTATGTGCTTTAATTCCATCAATTTCAAAATTTTATTGCTTAAATTATGGTTTGTTATTGCATGTTATTAGTGATGAAATTTGACTTTGTTAGTTTTACGCATGTACACAACGCATTCTGATATACTTTCTCTACATTTCTCACCTTCTTCCAAGACCTGATGTAGCCCAGTTTTCTCTATGAATATTCTTCATACCTTCTAACTCAGAATCTTTGAATAGTTAAACAAGCCAATAATTATGCTTAGCAGAGCATCTGATCTTTTCTAGCGTTTAATATTTATGAAAACATAAGCCAATTAGAATAATATTCGGCAACGTGTCTCTATCAAGAAGTATCACTCCTATTTATGAGCTACTAAAATTAAAAACGCCTTTGTGTGTGAAGCTCTGATGCTAGTTCAGCTTAGTAGCCTGTGCTTCTGTATCAGGGACTCTTTAGCATCAGTAAAATTACTTTCTTATCCTTTGCCAATCCATTATCTTCAGCATGTCACCTCAACAGAATGGATGGTTCTTATAACTAGCCAACTGAACTCTTTATAGTCATAGTAACAGGAATTAAAGTGCTGAATTACTGGAAAGTGTTAATTAAACCTGAACACATATTAAATTGTTTTCTCAGTAAATGCTGGTCTATGATCTGATCTAGGTCTAGAAAAGTTACTTTCTAAATTTGTCTATATTTGGTCTTGTTTTCGATGGCTTAAATTTCATAACATATTCTGAACCAATCTATAACTAATTAAGCTATCAAATGAAAAAACCCTATATATGTTGGTATATGGTCTTTTTATGATTATTAATTATAGAATATTTGGTGCCTTTAGGCCAATATACCCTACATATTATAAATACACACACACATATATATCATCCAATTAGTTCAATCTATTTTTAAAAACCACATATTTTTCAATAAATAAAAAAATGTTGAAAATTGCCACTTTGCATTTTTTACCAAGTTATTTTGTCCAATTAATACTGCAAGGCTCATCCTATGAACTACATAATTTAACTTGAATAGAATCCTTTCAAGAAATCGAGATTATTGAAATTAGTCAAAATAGAAATTACTAATTTAAAATTACTTTTATGGGTTTTTTTGAGAATTTCACATACCATATTTTGATCAGATTCACACAGTTCATTCTTACTCTTCCTAGGCCAATCTACTTCCCCATCTACCCATCTTCTTTAGAAACAAACACTGCGAAATAACTTTTCTTGTTTACACAACTTGTATCTGTGTCATCCACCGGATAGTGATTGATCTACCAATGTTTGTATCCTTGAAAAAACTGATTCTTCCTTTCCCAGTAGCTATCAATGGCCAAGACTGCCTCAGCTAGGATGGGACCTTACTCCTACTTTCTGTCTCCATGCTGGAGTTTATATCTGGCTTGAGCTTGCACAGGTCTTGTCCATGCTGTCAGAACTGCTTTGCTATCAGTTTATATATGCATCTGTCCTATGATGTCTAAATCACACTGTTTCCGTGTTTTTACCCACAACGTCAGACTTTATAGTCTTTCTCTCCATTTTCTATTATGATCCCTGAGTCAAGGAAATAGGGGGTATGAAATAGATGTTTCTTCTTATGAAAATTAATGTTAGTTCATATATGCCCTATCATATAAATTACATATTATGTGACTCTAATATTCTAATATATTTTGAACTAGTAGCAGATGATTTTAAAATATACCTGACTAACATTAAATAACACCAAAACTATCTGTTCCAAATGTAAGTAATACAATTGGGTGGGATCCAATGGTTTCATTGTTCTCATTGTAGGTATTTACGACTGCTATTATTGTTTGAATAATATCTCAAAGCAAACATAATGCTTGTTCAGGATATTTTACTTTAATTGGAAACAGTGAATTTTTTGTTTGTAGCTAACCAAACTCAATATTTATGTCTTAGTTATGTCCCGTTGATGTGATAAAACACTTGAATAAAAACAGCTTAAAGAGAAAGAGGCTAATTTATAGCATAGCAGTTGATGTACAGTTCATTATGGTCTGTGCGCCAAGAGTCTGAAGGCCCTGGTCATATTGCATCCACAATCAAGAAAGGAACATGATAGATACATACTTTCTAGTACTCAGTTATTTTTTTCTGGTGTATATAGTCTATACACTCCAGCCAAGGACTGTCATCCCCTGCACTAAACGTTTCAAGCTAAGATGAAAATGTTGGTAACTGAACCTGGGTCCTCTGCAAGAACAGCCATTCTTCTAGCCGCGAAGCCCTCTATTCAGTCCCTCAAATGCCAATTTTTAATAAATAAGAAACAGGTGAAAGGTACAGGAGCTATATGTTCAAAGTTCCTTTAATGACACAAAACTAGACTTAGGATGCTGGAAAACGAGCATTGTCTTTCAATAGAATAAAAAACTCCATACAAGGCCAGTTCTTCCTGATTTAAAGAATAAATGCCTTGAAATCTGTAAAAAGTATTCAGTAGATATTTTACAGAGCTATTTAGGCACATAAAGGAAGAATGCTGAATATTCAAGAATTATTAAGAAATTGATAGAAAACTAAATCTACATTGACATATACCCTAAAAGATATTACAAGTCGTTATTTATACTTTCCAACATCTATTATACATACATTTATTTATATAATGTATATTACCTGTAAATATCCATGTAAATATTTCAATACTCGAATGAGTTTTTTAAAATGTGGTTAGTAATATATGAAGAGACTCAACTAAAAATTAACATTTCAAGTAAAGAAGTAAACAAAGTTTATATAAAAATTAGGTAATTAATGAGCATGTAGAAATCGTTAATTTTTTTTAAAACAAACAGTGGTGGTGGGCTTAAGCTGAAGTTCACACCTAACTCCCCCCCACACGCCTCTTTCTTTCTAGTGATGAAATTCAGGCCTCTCAGAATCACCTACCTGTTTTTCTCTATTTAGGAGATTGGATGGTTTGCTCCATGGCCTACTCTCTCTCTC
>LOJH01068232.1:0-10125 GCA_001685095.1 Ellobius talpinus
TACCTAAGTTCTGCCCTATCAGGCCTAAAGCAGTTTCTTTATTCATTAGCCAATGAAAAAAAAACACATGAACAGAAGAACCTCCTACACCATGTCTCTGTCCATGCTTAGGTCATTCATGGGTTGTAGCCGAAATGTTACCTCTTTGTTAGAGCCTCTCAAATTCCAGGGCATGTCTATGTACTTTCTGTTTCTACTTGATTTTCTGATAAATATCAGTTCTGTTAGTTTATGGTATCTCCTACTGAGTAACTATATGTGGAAGCATCACACTCCAGACAGAGATAGCATGACTTGTCCCCAGTTTCTCTTGTTGGTTGAGGTTGGGATTACAGGATTTCCAAGTGAAGAGTGAGGGGCTCTTTCATGGGGACTGTTCTAATAAATCTGCCATGGGAACTTAGGATAACCGTCTTGGGCTGAGCCACTTGGTTAGGCTCTAGGGATCAGAAATGAGTAGGGTGCAGTAACTGCCTTTTAGGGATCACTGTAGCATGAAACATTAATTCCTAAAGGCAACACAGTGATCTGGTAATTGTTAAAAGGCTTATTCTGTACTTGGAGGGCTTTAGTAAGGGGGTGCTGTCCTGCTCAGCAGCTAAGATGATGAGACAGCTGCATCTGTAGTGCACTGGTGTGCTGGGGAGTTTTCATCACTTTAACGCAAACTAAACTCACCTGGGGAGAGACTCTGCTGAGAAGAATCGCTTCCAACAGATGGTCTGTGAACATCTTTCGGGCCATTTTTCTTGATTGATGATTGTCTTTTTTATGGTGAAAGGTGTTTATTTAGAATTAGCCAGCTGGACTTAGTTTAGATGACCCCAATTTTGTTGGCAACATTATAACCAGGAGCTACCTGAACACCCTCCTTCCCTCCATCAGGCCTTATGAGGGTGTTGACTTTTGCCACCTAAATGTCACAGAGTTTCTTCACGGCCCATTTGATCTGGTGCTTGTTGGCCTTGACATCCACTGTGAGCACAATTGTGTTGTCTTCTGTCTTCTTCAGGGCTGACTCAGTCAGTGGTCAGGGGGAATTTGATGATGGCATAGTGGTCACGCTTGTTTCTCCTGGATGTGCTCTTTCAAGGGTATTTGGGCTGCCTCTGGAGCTGCAGGATCTTGGGCTGCCGGAAGGTGAGTGATATATGGATCTGTGGCTGTGGACGCCTTTCCGTACTGCCTTCTTGGCTTTCAAGGCTTTTGCTTTGGCTTTGTCTTTGGGAAAGGCAGTAGCTTCCTTCGCTTTTGGTGTCTTCTTGGTGATAAGGTGCTGATTTGTCCTAGTCAGGGTTACTATTGCTGTGATGAAACACCATGATCAAAAGCAACTTGGGGAAGAGAGGGTCTATTTGACTTATGCTTCCACATCACTGTTCATTATTTAAGGAAGTCAGGAACTCATAGACCAGGAACCTGGAGGCAGGAACTGATGGAGGGGTGATTTTACTGGCTTGCTCAGCCTGCTTTCTTATAACACCTAGGATCACCAGCCCAGGCATGGTCCCACCTAAAATGAACTGGGCTATCTCCATCAATCACTAAGAAAATGCCCTACAGGCTTTCCTACAGCATGAAGTTGTGGAGGCATTTTCTCGGTAGAGGTTCTCTCCTCTCTATTGATTCTAGCTGTGTCACGTGGACATAAACTAGCCAGCACACTGATTGATGTGACTGGTGGCATTCCTGGGCGATAGGTATAGGGCTATATGAAAGGTAGCTGAATAAACCAGCAAGCAGTGTTCTTCTGTGGTCTTTGTTTCAGTTTCTGCCTTGGCTTCCATTAATGATAGACTATGATGTGGAAGTGTAAGATAAAGTAAACCCCCCCAAGTAGCTTTGGTCAGTATTTTATTATAAGATTTGGTGGAAGAAAGTTATCACCCAAAGTAGAAGCAGGGGAACCATTTCTTTATCATTGGGTTTCCTATGGCATGTACAACTTATGAAATGCTGAAATTCCCCAAACCTTATGATATCCAGTCAGCTTTAAAAAATTATTTCTTTTATTTATTTTTTGGATTATAATGACATCATTTCCCCCTTTCCTTCTCTCCTTCCAAGCCTTCCTATATACCCCTCCTTGCTCGCTCTATTTTCTATCCTGCTTCCTGTTCCTACCTTGGAAACCTATTACTCTGTCATTGCTCAGTGGGGACTCTCATTCCATTATGTAGGATGGATTCTTCCCAGATTCTTGAATTACAAATAAAGCCCAATTTAACCTGTAACTAAATTGCTGTGATTTTGGCTGACATCTTTACCCTCCACGTCAGTGTGTCAGTTCTTCACATCCCTTAGCTCTTTTTCTCCCTTAGTCTCCTTTCCTTGCCTGAGCCCAGGCTTCTGACTCGCCAACAGCCAGTTTTCTTACGGTTGCCCATTTCAGACTCTGTTTTTTACTTAAGTCTTTTTCTTATTTTTTCCTCATGTATATGTGTATGTGGTGTGTATGCATATTTGCATATGTTGAGTACCATGTGTCTGCTGACACTCGTGTGTGTGTGTGTGTGTGTGTGTGTGTGTGGGTGGGTGAACATGCACATGACATGCAGTTAGAGGCCCGAGGTTGACTTAGGAGTGTCTTCTTTGATCTCTTTCCACCTTATTCATTTAAGCAGGGTCTCCCACTGAGCCCTCACTCACGCATGCAGCTAGTCTAGATAGCCAGCTTGCTTCTGGGATCTCCTGCAGCTGCTTTCTATGGCTGGAATTCCAGGTGGGCCACTATGCCCACCTGGAGTTTATGTGGGTCCAGATTCCTGTCTGTACTGTCTGTATGCATATGCAGCAAATGCTTTAACCACTGAACCACCTGCCAGCCCTGGCTTAATGTTTTAAAACAATGAACATGACTATAACTGTTTTGAGATATATATATATATTTCTAAGAAAATAATAACTTCTTATTTATATATCAGTATTTTACATGAAAAATCAATTGAGTGGTATTAATTATTTAACAATGTTTTCTGTTAGTAGGTGAAAAGGGGAAGTATGAGCTGATTTATTATTAATACTTCGTGTGACTTTTTATGACTTCAAAATATATCCACATGTACAAGAGTAAGCACGAGTACATTTTACCCAAGAGGCATCCTAGACTCACAAGATCTTTTATTGTATAAAATTATCCTCATACTGATTTTATTTGTAGCATATGTGAAACTGGCATACATTTTAGTTTTTTAATGCAAAATCAAGCTTTTAAGTCTTTTGTTCTTTTTGTTTGTTGGTTGGTTTGAGAGAAGATCTCTAACTTGAATTCCCTCTGTAGTTCAGGATGGCCTTGAACTCCCAGCAACCCTCTTTCCATAGCCTCCTGAGGGCTAGGTTTATAGGTCTGAGACACTGTACTCAGCTGGGACTGCTGAGCTTTTCTATGATAATTTTTCTATAATCTGATTTCTTTTTACTAAAAGTAGCTGAGTGATAGACATTAACAGAAAGCAGCCCGTGTTGTTGGCCTAATTAGCTGCATTTTTACAAATCTGTACTTTGCTGCCGAAGCCATGTATAACACAGGCATGATGTAATACAGCCATAATAGCTGTGTCAGGTGGTAGAGTGTGAATAAAAATAGAATCATTAAAAAGAAAGGTTAGCATTTGTGACATAAATCAGAAGCTCATTATTACAAATATTTTTAAATGAAAACATATACAGGCCTAAATAATGACTTAGCTAAAAGAAAGATTGTTATATCCTTTTTTAAACACAAGAATAGTGTGATTAATCTTGGAAACCCTTTGGTTTAGATTACATGCAGAACATTTTTAAAAGTAGGAAGTCTTTCTAAAATGGATGTGTATCATTTTAAGAACAATTATCACATTTATTTCAGCATGTCTGAAGCATAGTTAAACCTCAGATCAAACATAATAGTCAAGGCAAAAAAAATCCTTATAATTGAATTTAAAATTATAATCACACTGAGAACTACTTTATTGCTATTTCATATATACACACAGTTTATATACACCCCATAGCACACATGTACAGATACACACACCCACACTCTCATACAAGGACACATGGCACATTTGCATGTCCTGCCGTGTAGACTGTGCTGACCTCTGTGTCCTTCCAGCTTTGCAGATTCAGCAAGTACAGAACATTTAGCACGACCAAAAGTGTTGTCATGTGATCTTCACGTAATCAGGCTGCTGTTAGTGGAGTTTGTAGCTAGGTCATTCTTTTTATTAAAAAGAAATTTACTACATTTGTATTTACTGCATGTAGCATGTGTGTACATGCATGTGAATGTATATGTATGCAGGTGTGTCGCAGCATGCACACGGAGGTCAGAGGACAATTTGTGGGAGCTGGTTTTACTGCTTCCACGATGTGGGTCTCAGGGATCCAACACAGGTTGTCATGTTTTGGGGAAAGTGCTTTTACCCATCAAGCTGTCAGTCTTCCCACCTTCTTTTTTAATTTTATGTGAAACAGGAGAAAACAACCCTCCAGAACTCTTTTTGATAATTACTTTTTTTTTTCCTGGGCATCTAGTCTTGAATTTTTTTTCATTTAATTGGAAGAAGTAAAAATTAATTAGTTCTTATTATACTTAGGCAGGTGACCTTGAATGCACTTCTTGGTCTCTGTAAGCCTTAGTTTGTACTTGGTATGGTAAAACAGGATGACCATTAAGTCTGGAAACAAAATGGAGCATGTTCTTCCATAGATACCCACTTAAATCAAGTTTGTAGATGATATATCTAAGTTCTACTTCGAAGAGTAGAACTCTAAAGTAACTTATATATCCAGAATTAATACAGAAGACTGGCCACCTTTAATCCCAGCACTCAGGAGGCTGACAAAGTTGGAAGTCAGCCAGGGCTACATAGTGATACCCTGTCTCAAATAAATAACAAAAAAATGTAAGGAATGAATGGACTACAGAATGTACATTCATGTGGATAAATATTAAAAATGAGACACTGAATGAAAAAATTGCATTATATATAAGGTGGGGACCATGGTAGGTATTTAGGTCATAAGACCATTGTCTTCAGAAGAGAGTAACACCCCCCTCTCAGGAGCAACTCATCTCTCTCAGACTGGATTAGTCCCTGTGATATTGCTGAGTTGTACAGGAGACCTACTGTGTTTTGGTTCTAGTGCATGCATGCGTTTGTGCTATAATCCACAGAGACAGCCCTAAATGTTATCATCTAGGATGTCCTAAAAGATCAAACCCATAGGCTCTAAAATCTCAGAGCATAATTCTGAAAAAAGTAACGATAGTAGTTACTCTAAGACTTTTACATTTTTAGGAGAATTGTTTGAGAAGCATAAAGATACGACAAAATGCTATTGGCCAGGTTTCACAATGATAGTCCACATATTTTCACAAACTTAAACTCCTGGATAGTCTAAGACAGTCATGTAGATATGACACTGATAATCAGAGAAGTTAATTCGTAAATAGACCAAAGTCTGAAAGGTGTAACCGTGCATCACTGTGTGTGATGCTATCCAGCTTTGTGCCGCAGTCACCTGAAACCCAACACATTTGATAAAATCATTGAGAAGAATCTCAAGGGGATGTTGAGCTGCTTCAGAGGGCAGAGACACTGGCTGTACGGGCCTTGTGACCTGAGTTTGATCCCTGTGGAAGGAGAGAACTGACTGCAGAGTTGTCCTCTGACGTCCTTATGTGCATTGATATTCAGACACTCAGAGCTCTGTCTTCTGTCGCCCAGAACACATCCTCACTGCATCTGCAGCCACTAAGGAACCAACGCCTTGACAAACGTTACCTTTCATAGTGCAGACGCATGAAGGAGATGTTACTTTATTTAAATTGCTGTTGTGCCAATCTTAACCCTTAAGTACATAACCCTGAGTATAACCCTCCCCCACAGTAGCAATTGTAGATTTCAAGACTTAGGTTTCCATGATTTCAATGAGGAGTTTAATCTTTTCAGATTGTGATTTGGGGGAGTTTAGACTTTAGTGATTTTGACCCTTTGAGATCTCAACAGTTGAGACTGTGGCATTTGAACTGCCTTTGGAATTCTGATTTGTACTGCTTCCACACGTGCCACGTGGCTGTTATTGGTAAGGTGTATCACACATATCTCACCAAACACGGTCACCTGATCCTGGACTCTCAGCCTCCAAAGCTATGAGCTAAAGTAAGCTCTGTATGAAGTACCCCACCTCAGGTGATTTGTTATAGCGACACAGTAGACTAAGACTGTAGTGACTGATCTTACTCAGGATCTCATACACATCTTGTAAACTAGTAAGGAAGATCAGAAGAATGATCCATTCAGAATTGAGGATGTTGGTTGTTGATGGTTGACAGGAAAAAGTTACTGGGGTCTTCAAGATATTGTTCATCTGTTTCTTTAAGATGCGGGCTGGCTTCGAACTCACAGAAATCTGCCTGCCTCTGCCAAGTGCCGGGATTCAAGACATGTGCCACCACACCTGGCTTTTATTTATTTATTTATTTGCTTACTTACTTACTCACTTATTTATTTATTTAAAGACCAGTCGTGTTTGGTCTCTAGACTATCTAGTCTCTGGTTCTTGGTTACCTAAGCAGTATGGGATAGGAATTCATGGAATGGGCCTTAAGTCAAAGCAGACATTGGTTGGCTACTCCAAAAAGTTCTGTGCCACCATTGCCCCAGCATGTTTTGCAGACAGGGTTGTTGTCCACACTTCTATTTTGGTAGCTAACAGAGTACCTTCCTACACCAAAGAGATTAGAATGTAAGGCTGAAGGCTCCATGTAGGCCACTAGCTTGACTTCATGCTCAATGAATTGTGTGGATGTTGTCCTTGACAGTGACCCCCCCCTCCTCGGCACCATCTGTTGTGGAGAACAACCCAGCAACCCATTGTCTTAGTGCCAAACTGGGTTGCTTGGGGATTTCCATGGGACCTCTTTGGTTAACACTCAATTGAATACAACCCAGTCCCGCCACCGGAAATTTCACCTGGGATCAGGAGATGGCTGTTGAGACTCCAAATGTCCCATTACCAGGAAGTTTTCATTGCACCAGGTTTCTACACCCCCACTCTACCTCCCAGTTCCAACAATCTCTTCCCACACTCTCTTCCTTCACCTCATCACCCTCACCTCACTCCTCCTTCTCATCCCTACCTGTCCGAAGTCTGCCCTTAAAGTCTATTCTATTTGCCCCTCCTAGAGAAATACATGTGTCCTCCCCAGACCCCTCGCCAGATCTACGGATTATATCTTGGTTTTCATTTACTTAACTGCTAATATTCACTTACAACTGAATTCATACTTTTTTTTAATTTTCTGGGTTTGGGTTACCTCACTCAAGATGATTTTTTTTCTAGTTCCATCCATTTTCCTGCAAATTCATGATGCCATTTTTTTAAACAGTCATTGAATAATACTCCATTGGCTCTTTATAAAATCAGGTGTCCATATGTGTTTGGATTATGTCTTGGTCTTCACTTTGATTCCATTTTATGTGTCTGCTTTTGCACCAATACCATGCAGTTTTTATTGCTATAGCTGTGTAGTACAACTTGAAATCAGGGGTGGTGAGACCTCCAGCAGTTCTTTTATTGTTTTAACTATCCTGGGTTTTGTTTTTTGTTTTTCCATATAAAGTTGAGAATTATTATTTCAAGGTCTGTAAAGAATTGTGTTGGAATTTTGATGAAGATTGCATTGAATCTGTAGATTGCTTTTGATTGAACGTCCATTTCTACTATGTTAATCCTGTCGATTAATGAGCATGGGAAATCTTTACATCTGCTGATAGGATGTTCAATTTCTTTCTTCAAAGGCTTGAAGTTTTTACCATATGAATCTTTCACCTGCTTGGTTAGAGCTACTCCAAGATATTTTACATTATTTGAGGCTATTATGAAAGGTATTGTTTCCTTGATTTCTTTCTTACTCCTTTTGTTATTTGTATATAGAAGGGATGCTGATATTTTTGAGCTAATTTTGTATCCAGCCACTTCACTGAAAGTATTTATTAGCTGTAGGAGGCCCCTGGTGGAATTTTTGGGGTCAGTTATATATACTATTGTATCATCTGCAAATAATAGTACCTTGATTTCTTCCTTTCCAAATTGTTTTCTTTTGATCCTCTTCAGTTGTCTTATTGATCTAGCCAGAACTTCAAGTACTGCTGTGGGACAATGGTCTTTTATCCTGTCACTTGTATTATTTTTAATAAAACGCAGATTTGCCAGTAGCCAGGCAGGAAGTATAGGCAGGGTGACCAGGCAGGAAGTAGAGGCGGGGTGATGAGAACAGGAGAATTCTGGGAAGAGGAAAGACGCAGTCTGCATTTGTCACCCAGACAGAGAGGAAGCAAAATGTGACTGCCTCACCAGAAAAGGTACAAAGCCACGTGGCTAACACAAACAAGAATAATGGGCTAATATAAGTTATAAGAGTTAATAAGAAGCCTGAGCTNGGCAGGAAGTAGAGGCGGGGTGATGAGAACAGGAGAATTCTGGGAAGAGGAAAGACGCAGTCTGCATTTGTCACCCAGACAGAGAGGAAGCAAAATGTGACTGCCTCACCAGAAAAGGTACAAAGCCACGTGGCTAACACAAACAAGAATAATGGGCTAATATAAGTTATAAGAGTTAATAAGAAGCCTGAGCTAGTAGGCCAATTAGTTTATGATTAATGTAGACCTTTGTGTGTTTCTTTGGGACTGAAAGGCTGCAGGACTGGGTGGGACAGAAACCTCAATTAATAAAGTACTCTATTGAATAGATATGAAGAGAGTTGATAGCCTTGTATTCTGATTTTAGTGGAATTGCTTTGAGTTTCTCTCCGTTTAATTTAATGTTGACTATAGGCTTTCTGTAAATTGCCTTTATTATTTAGGTATGTCCTTTGTATCCCTAATCACTCTAGGACTTTAATTCTTAGGGGTGCTGGATTTTATCAAAGACCTTTTCTATAACTAGTGAGATGATCGTGTTCTTTTTTTCTTTCAGTTTGTATGGTGGATTATATTTACTTTTAGCTGGGGAAGGGCTTCTGGAGTTGGGGGCTGGGATATAGTGTTGAATGGGGAAAGAGAGGTTGGGGGATAGTCCGTGGGATCCACAGATGTGGGCTGGGGAAGGGAGTTTGAAGCTGCTGTCTGTTGCAGTGCTAGGGATGAGACTGAGGTATTGGGCCAGGTGGAACACAAAGGGAGGAGGTCTGTGGGCAACCCACCTGGTTTTCTGGGAGGCATGGCCTTCTTTACTTTTTTTTTTGTTGGGGAGGAGGTTTGAAAGAGGGTTTCTCTCTGTAGCCCAGGCTGTCCTGGAACTAACTCTATAGGACAGACTGGCTTCGAACTCAGATCCACCTGCTTCTGCCTACTGAGTGCTGGGGTTAAAGGCAAGCACCACTGCTGAAGGCCTTTGGTTTTATTTGATGATGCTGGTTTTTAAGATTTATTTATTTTGTATACAGTGTTCTGTCTGCATGTATGCCTGCACACCAGAAGACAGCACCAGATTTCACTACAGATAGATGGTTGTGAGCCACCTTGTGGTTGCTGGGAATTGAACTCAGGACCTCTGGAAGAATAGTCAGTGCTCTTAACCTCTGAGCCATCTCTCCAGCCCCTTGATGCTTCTTGTGATTAAATTCATATTATATATTTTTGTCAGTAATATTTGCATAAGTGGTTTTGTGGTCTTATCAGGATTTCTGAAAAAATTGTCATTCTTTGTTATATTAATTTCAATTGGTTAAAGCATTGTTCATCAAATTTCTTCCATATAAAATTGTAATTTTTCCCTATAAAACAAAGATATAATGAGTGGGAAAATACTTCAAGGTTGATTAATACCATACTTCTCTCGAAAATTTTACTTACTCATGGATATAAGACAAAATAAGTGTTTTAACACCCATTGATGATTTTTGCTTCAGCCAGTTCTTACTATAGGTATGAGGTGATTTTCAGAGTTCATTTCTTAGATTACTTCCTCTTCTCACCACCTTCCTGCCTCCCTTGCTTTCACTTCCTTCTTGTGTTTCTTTCATTTGTCTGTCTGTCTGCCTACCTAATCTTCACTATATAATTCATAGGATCTAATGGATTCTTATTTTTTTATATTTATTTATTATGTATACAATATTCTGTCTGTGTGTATGCC
>LOJH01068233.1:0-10125 GCA_001685095.1 Ellobius talpinus
GCAACTGATGTCTAGAGGAGCCTGGGAGGTAGGTGAGACCTTTCTCTGCAGAGGGAAAGCTCTGTGCGAAGAAAAACTTTAAGGTCAGTGTGGCTGGAATTTGGAGAGCAATGGTAAGGGACAGGAGAGAAGGCAGGATCACCACAGAAGACACCTTAGAGGTCATAGAACTTGGGCCTTTTTTTTTTAAGGAAAATAAGAAGCCAAAGAGTTTTCATCTAAAGAGTGAACAGTAAAGGTGTCAGGTTGGCAAAGCTTGACAGGATAGTGGGCTGGTGGGAGGATGGGGGGCTTCAGCAGCCTGGCTGTGGCTGGTGTTCATAGAGGTGGACAGATGGGCCAGAAGGATACTGAAGAGGTTCTGAGCAGGGTTAAGTGTGGACAAATGGGAGAGAGGGTACCTTTAGTGTCTGTCTCTCTGCTCGTGTATGGATGCTGTGTACCCGGGGAAAGGATCATGGGAGCCCCAGGGAGAGGGCATGGAGCATGGACATGGTCTGTGTGGTCAGGAGCTTATGAGAAAGTCTTGGCTAGAGAGGCACATTTGGAAGCCTCTCCAGAGTATATGGAACCCACAGTGACAGCCCAAAGGAGGGAGAGTAAGAGGACCCTAACTGCCCTTCTGGTCCAGTAGAGCACCCACGTCTACTGACTGGCTAGAGATATACACATAGGGATACACACATAGGGATATACACATAGGGATATACACATAGGGATATCAGAGAGGAGAAAAGATTAAACAGTGATGTCACCACACCCAACCCATAGAAAGTGAGCCTGTTAAAAAAAAAAAGAGTTAGAGCCTTCCAGTGCCAGCAGGGTCTGCTAAGTGTAGGACAAACATGCCTGTGAGATTTTTTATAACATTTGAGCCTTCAGTTTAATTAAGAGCTGTGTATCGGCACCATTTACAATTGTGTATGGAGAGCTGCGGAAACGGGCTTGATGGAAAATGTCTAAGAATTCTGCTGGGAGGGAACAGTGAGCAAAGGATTCTCAACTTTGTCTACGACTATTCTATGAGATACTTTAAAACTATCCCAGTGTTAATGGCCAGACCAATGACACTGGAATCTCTCAGCATTAGACCTAGGTATTGAGATAATTCATACAGTTTTCAGGTGATGTCAATATATAACCACTAACCCTCAGGGGAAATGGAACTAAACCATATATAAATACAGTCCCATCTCAGTATCCATGAGGGCCAATTCAGGCCTTTCTCTGAATGCTAAGACCTTTGGATAGATGCCTTTTTGAAGTCATATGGTTATACTTCTATACACTTCAAATCATCTCTAGACTTCTTATGCAACCCAAATGTCATATGATTATCATTGTAATATGCTGTTTAAAGAATTGTGACAAAAAAGTCTCTACACATATAGAATAGATTTATTTTTCTTTTTAAATGTTTTTGATCAATGCTTGATTGACTCACAGACGCAGAAACCAGAGACATGGTGGGCAAACTGTGTGTTGCAAGGACTGGAGAGAGCTGCACACTGTCGACCAGAAGTAGCTGTGTGAAAGTGAAGAACAGGCATAGTTGATTCTGCAAAATCTTGAGATAATAATATTCGATGCTCAACGGAGAAAGGAGTGGTTTGGTAGTAGAACATCTCATTTTTGAACTCACCTATCGGCTGTTTTACAACTTTGAAAACACTTTATTAAGGTGCTGTCCTTTAATAATACAAAGTGAAGAGTAAAGTTGCTTTAAAAATAGTTATTTATTTTTATTTACATATGTGTCCTGTGTAAGCTTATGTGCACCATGTACATGCAGATACCTGCAGAAGCCAGAAGGTGTGGGCTCTCCTGGAGATGGAGAATCAAAATGGGGACCCTCTACAAGACAGGAAGTGCTCTTAAGGGCCAAGTCATCTCTCAAGCCCTAAAGCCCTTTTTTAGTTTGACTTATTTAAAGACAAACTCTCACTGTGCAGGCCAGACTGATCTGGAACTCACTGTGGTGCTTCCAGCATGCAGCAATCCCCTTGCGGCAGCCCCTCAAGCACTGGCACTGCCATGCTGGGCTAACTACTGCTGCCTTGGGAAGCAATGCCTATAGATGCTGTGGCTCCTGAGTCTTCTTACTTTGCCACGTTCCTCTTTCTGAGTTTTTGATCCAGATGGTGGCTGGGCAATACCGTTTCCCCTCCGCATTATCACTGGTAAAACCACTTCTGACATTGGCAGTTCATGTACCCAGGGTAAAAACAACCACTCAGGTGCAATTTCCCAGCTTGCTGTTTGCCCCTGACCCTAGCTCCAGGCTTCCTCATTCTTGGGCTGGGTAACCCCATCTCAAAACATGGTAGAATACTCTGTCTCATGAACACTTACATGGCTGAGGGTGCTTTCCTATCACCACAACTGAAAGACGGCAGCGATAAGTGCACGTTTGTTTGACTTCAGTGTTCTTTCTCCAAAAATTTCCATGCCAATATCTTTCTCTGGCCCACTGTAGAGAGCACAGCTTCCTACGGTGTGCTTATTGGGCCTTTTCCCTGTGGGCCTTATATTTACGTGGCTTTCCAGAATGAGGTTGTTTGTCCCCAATTGTGTCTGGGTTGTAATAAATCGTTTTGGTCTAAGTGCCTTCCTCTGAGGTGGGATTCTGGGTATTCCCCCTGTTTCAGCCTTTCTGGTTTGTTCTCAGGATCTCCACTGTGCAGACACAAGGCCTGTATCTGCAGCCTCCAGCGCTAACATGGGTGTTCTGTCTTTTCATCATGACCCACTTCTGGAAGAACTTTTGTGTTTTTTCTACAATGGCCCTTTGCTTTGTCTGTAATGTTAGTTCTACACCCCTGCCCCCCGTGTTCAGTGTTATTCTGCTAGTATATCTTTCACCCCGTTGAAATTGCTCACTCTCTAGCTTAGTTCTCTTCCAGTTCCCCTTCCCCACTTCCCTCCCTTCCTCCTTCTCTCCCTCCCCCATCTTTTCTGGCATTCAGCTGACATCATTATCATTCTTCTAGTCTGTGATTATCCACCCCCACCACCATCAGGTCCATGGGCCACCAAACGAGATGCTGGCCAGTATGCACAGTGTGTGGGCTGCCTGTGTGCACTCTGTGTACCTTTGGATGGCTTGGATTCCCTCTGCTCCCATCAGGCAGGCATCCGGCTCATGGGCACTGAACCAATCCCCAACCTCTGGGGGTTCTTATCTGCCTTGTTTCTGTGTTGCCACTGAGCCTTTCTGGGAGGCAATGTACCCACTTCGAAGTCACTTCCAGGTGACTGCCTGACCACAGACCTGTGTGAATTAGGAGGTGCACTGACAGGTCCTGATCCTGCATCCCAAAGCAGGGCGGAGTGGGAACAGGTTGCAGGTTTGCCTTGCCCCCACCTCCTTGACAGCTTCATTCATTCAAGTTCAATGGGACCTCCTTTCAGATTCTGTCAATTCTATTAAGAATGTCTTTCCCTGCCTTAACGAGAATGTTAATGAGGAGAAGTTTTAGATAGCTAAGATCCAGGCCAGATGGAGTTTCCTGGTCACATTTTAAAATGTGCGTGGTGGTGCCATAAAGCAAAGCCTCACTAAGTCAAGAGAGAGTTTTGTTTAGCACAGATGAGGAAAGGGTGAGCAGGAAGTGTGCAGCAGGTGCTTTATGGGTTCGTGGGTGTGGTACCCTCCCATGCCTGCCCTCCCCTTGGAATGAATGTTGCTTTTTGTTGTGCTTGGAAGGGCTCCTACAGGCCCAAACTCCCTTCATCCTTAGTTATGCAGATCTCTTTCTTTGAACTATTCGGGGGGATTGCCTACATCCCCTAAAATGGTCCCATTCCCTTCTGGTAGAGTGTTTAATCTGCTTACAAGTCAATGCTGTGGAAGCCGATGACACTGTGACACACCCATTGAAAAAAACACACATTTGAATATGCATAGAGGATGGAAGTAGAAGAGGTGTGAAGGGGAAGAAAAAGTAAAGGGGGAGGGAAAAGAGAGGGTAACAGGAAGGAGAAAGACAAAACCGCATGTTTTCTCTCATATGTTCAAAAATAAAGGTTTACTATATATAAACACATATATACACATATGTATATATGTGTGTGTGTACACACGTGTATATATGATGTGAATACAGAAGAGTGTCTAATTGGAAAGAAGAACAAGAGTAGAGAGAGAGGTGGAGAAGGGACTGGGAGAGCAGTTAGAGCTGATGTAAGCAAGGTGCAATGATAAATGTGTTTATGAAAATGTCATAATAAAAGCTGTTATTTCATATGCTGTATTGGTTACTTTCCATGCTGCTGTGATAAAATAGCTTGATGATCACATCTTAATGGAGAAAGGGTTTATTGGGATCAGTTAGAGGGTATAGTCCACCATGGTGGGGGAACCATCAAGGCAGGAGATGGAGGTTTGTGGTCACATTGCCTCTACAGTCAGGAAGAAGGGAATGGATGGAGCCCTTTGTCCTCTTGATTCAGACCAGGACTCCAGCCCATGGAATGGTATTCGCCACAGTCAATATGGGTCTTCCTACCTTAACCTGATCTAGGTAATCTACCACAGGTGTGCCTAGAGACTTGTCCTCTGGATAATTCCAAATCCTGTAAGGTTGCTGATATTAACTATCCTGTATGCTGACCAAACATTTAGCTTAAAAAAAATCCTACCTTGACTTTTCTTCCTAGCAGAGAGGAAGTACCTTGTACCCTGTGGTTCTTCACTAGTCCTTAAGTTTATGCCAATGAGGTGGATCTTGGTAGGTGGGGTTAGTTGCTGAAGGAACCAGAAACTTTCAGCTTCTGCACCTGACTTCTGAAGAATGGAGGAGGGGCTAGAGGTTGAGTTTAATTGTCAATAATAATAATAACTTAATCCACCTTGCTCATGAAGTAAAGCTTCCATGACAACCCTGAGCTATGGCACTTACACAACCTTAAGGTTGTCACCAAGCCCCAGTCCATGTGCTGGGAGAGAGGTACCTGAACATCACCAACACAGGCTCGGGGTCATTTTGTGGGCCTCACCTTATTTAGTCTTCACCTGAATACTCATTTGTACCCTCTAAGTCTTTTAATAATGGCTGGAAAGAGATAGACTTTCAGTTTTAGGACCCATTCTTGCAAATTCTGAAACCAGTGATGGGGTGCTGGGGAACCCCCAATTTATAGTCTGTTAGTGGAAAGTGTGGTAGACCCATCTTTCTGATTGACCACTGAAGTGGTGTTTTCTTTTAGGGCAGCCTGCAGTTTGGAGAATCTGACAAGACTCTAGCAGATAATGTGAATGTGAAGTTGAGTTGGAAGAAATCCAACTGGTGCAGGAGAAAGCCACATATTTGCCGTCAAAGTTCTTGGCAACATAGGAAAAGCAAAATTGTTCGTTGATTTGCTTGCTTTGCTTAGCTGGTCTAATTGTGTGTTAGAGGAGGGGGTGAGGGCACACTGAGCCCTTCAGGTGCTGAGTAGAAATTCCATAGGCTTAGCTGCTCTTCCTGAGTGAAATGCTCATGGAACAATCAAAGGGAAGAGCTTTAAGGGGTCTCTGGAGTACTTGCCAATATTTCCAAGTACACCTGGAAGTCAGAACTTATTCCCTTCATTTAATAGTCACCACTGCACGTTGAGAACCTCCATACTTCAGGCACTGAAACAGAGGCTGCAGTCATCGCCGTGAACAAGACATCCTCTGCCACAATGAAACCCATCACTCTGCATGCTGGCTACAAAATTTATCCCTCCAAAGACATTCTTGGGCATCACACAGATTGTACTTTATTGCTGGATACAGACAAATGACAAAATTATGTGAGCTTAGACTTCACCTTGGGATACCTTGAGAAAATGAAGGAGGAGGGAATTAACTAAGGGAATCTCACTGGATGTAGGGAAACTCTCTACAAACAACAACAAAAAAATATCGAAAACTGAGTCATTGCTTAAGTAAACTCCAGTGTAGAAGAATGGACTCCTAGACTTGAAAAAAGAAAGAAAAAAAAAGCCAAGTCCATCAATTCAAAGTAGACACCAAGATTCAGTTGAGTCGTGTACTAAGTGTGTATGGTGACTGGTAAATGCCTCAGATCCTGGACACAGACTGCTTGGATGTGAAGCTCCCATCACTCCATTCCCTAATAAGGTGCTTGAAATTGGACCATATACTTAGTTTCTGGACCTTAGTTTTCCCATATGACAAATGAATGCAACAGTAGTATTTGCCCCAAAATGTTGAATTAACACATGAAAATATTTAGAGTAGTGCCTTGTATATAGCAAGTACTTAATACTGGGTTAGAGTGGGCACTTTTTTTAAAAAAAATTAGTGTTTCAAAATTAAGGAGAACAAAGTTCTGAATGTCCAGATGGAAAGAACATTTAAATAAGAAGTAATGAATCTGAAACTGTCTTTTCATCTGCAACAGTAAAAATTGGGAAATAGTGATATGATCTAATAAGCAGCAACTCTGAGCACAAAGTGGTGTGGAAAGTCCTCATGTATATGTGCTGCTTTTATTGGGTAATGAATAAAGCTATTTTGGCCAATGGCTTAGCAAAATAGAGCTAGGCAGGAAAACTAAACTTAATGCTGGAAGAAAGAAGGCAGAGTCAGTGAGAAGTCATGTAACTGCCTACAGGATACAGATGCCTCCGTTGGAGCCTTCAGGAACCTTGCCAGTAAGCCATAGCCATGTGGTGATACACAAATTAATGGAGATGGGTTAGTTTAGGATATAAGAGCAAACTAGAAATATGCTTAAGCTCTTGGCCAAATAGTATTGCAAATAATATAGTTTCTGTGTGACTATTTTGTGTCTGGGCAGCTGGGAATAAATGAATAGCCTTTTCCAAAAAGAAACCTTGTACATTAATGGCCTGGGAAAGGATACAGCAGGAATTCCCAAAAGTGAATGTACACACCACAGGAAGGTCAAGAAATGTGGAATATTTCTTTACACTGTGTGAAGATATGCCACTGTGACTGGTTTATTAAACAGCTGAATGGTCATTATCTGGGCAGGAAGAGGTTAGGTGGGATTTCTGAGGACAGTGAGATCTGGGAAGAAGAAAGGAGAAGTCGTCAGCCCAAAGCAGAGGGAAGAGACATGCAGGAGGAGAGGTAAAAGCCACCAGTCATGTAGCAACATGCAGATGAATAGAAATAGGCTAATGTAAGCTATAAACCTAAGCTATAGGCTGAGCATTTTCAATTAATTCTAAGTCTTCATGCCATTATTTGGGAGCTGGCAGGACAGAGAAAGACTCGTTACAAGGGAAGTGCTAATACTGCTTTCCACTGAAGCGATTGGAGCATGTGAGGCAATGGAAGTAAGGACAAGTTTTGTAAAGTCTGCCTTCTGGCCAATTAGGAGCAGGGGAGACATCATACTCTAAATATCATGTCATATTGGAATGGGGGAAAGTGGGGACAGAACACCTTGGCAGGAGAAAAGAGAGGTCAGTTTTTCCAAGCAACAGCAGAGATTCTATTCCAAATTATGTGTCTTAGAAAAAAAGAGGTAACCTGTAAGGAAGAGGAGATTCCAGTGAACTCTTTGGACTCACTCCCTATGGTGGGATGTCTTGCTCATCCTTGATGCAGGGTCAAGGCGCTTGGTCCTGCCTCAACTTGATATGCCAGGCTATGTTGACTCCCCATGAGAGGGTTTACCTTTTCTGAGGAATGGATGGGAATAGAAAGGAAGTCAGGGGAGAAAATAGGAGGAAAAGAGGGAAAGGAAACTGTGGTTGGTATGTAAAATAAATAAAAAAAATTTAAATAAAAAAGAAGGGAAAATACAACTACATCATAAAATAGGAAAAAAAGAAGAAACAAACAACATAAAATCGGTGACAAACAAGTTGGAAGAGCAGCCACGAAAGAGCAAGTAATGGTGAGATGTTCAATCACACAGAATGCTCAGTACATAGAACTCTGGGTGAATTATTCATCTTCCTTCTCCTGCTCCTCCTCCACATTGTTGTTACTATAATAAATATAAGTGACTGGATTATTGGATTAAAAAGCAGAAACTATCAGACTAAAGTTTCAGAAACTTGGCTAATTTATATGCTGTCCCTTAGGAAAACAGAGAAAATGCCTGAGGCAAGGAAAGATGCCTCTGTTCTTCTACAGGATCTGGGTTTGATTCCCAGCACCCACAGTAGAATCACAACCATCCATAACTCTGGTTCTAGTGGATCTGACACCATCATCAGAAGGCACCAGGCACACACATAATGCACAGACATTCATGTGGTAAACACACACACATATAAAATTATAAACTTAAATAAAAAGTAAAATAAAGTAGTGGGGGCCTGGAGAAATGGTTCAGCAGCTAAGAGTGCTTGCTGCTCTTGGAAAGGATCAGAGTTTGGGTCCCAGCTTTCCTATCAGGCAGCCAACAACCACATGCAACTCCAGCACCAGGGAATCGAATTCCACCTTCTGACTTCTGTGGATATTCACATGCATGTGCACATATGCATACACACACACACACACAAAACCCTAAAGTCACAAGAAATAATATAAAGAGAGGAATAAGCATTAGAGCAGTTTAAAGGCACATAACAGTAAGAACTGCCATGTAAACCTAGAAAGCGTAATTGACAAGATATATATAGAACATGAATGAGCTTATATTTAACAATCAATGCTAAGGCAAAGGAAAAAGCTGACAAAATGCATAATAATAATAACAATAACTCACAGTATCATAAGGACAAAAGCAAATAGGGTTATAGATAAATGTTATAACCAAGAATAAGATTTAACTACATGTTCATATGTGCATGTATTAGGCTTATATATGTAGGAACTTAGACAAAATTCAATTTTATACGTATGTTTATATCCTCAGATTAAATGTGAATTTTCTTATAAGGACATTAACAAAAATACAGCATGCCTTGACAAATTGAGAAGCTAATATTTTGTCTTTAATGATTATATTCAGATTATAATTTATTTTAAGTAAAAATAAGTAATTAAACAATCCAAGAATCGTGTGTGTGTGTGTGTGTGTGTGTGTGTGTGTGTGTAGGTCGACACTTGAGGTCAGGCATCCTCCTTAACTGCTCCCTACCTTGAATTTTGAGACAGGCCTCCTGCAAACTTGCTATTCACTGATTCCACAGCAAGCTGCATGCATCCTCCTGTCTCACCTACCCTATGCCGCGATTGCAAGTGTGTCGCTGTTTTTTTCCATGGATGCTGGTGATCCAAACTCAGTCTCTCTTTTTAGACGAGTGTGGGGATTCCAAACTCAGTTTCTCCTGCTTTCATCATAAGCACTTTGCAGACTGAGCTGTCGCTCCAGCCCCTCAAAACCCTTCCTTACTGGTAAATTAAGACTCTAAGTTTACCTCAAATTAAAAACAGAATAAAAGGCAAGATTGAAAAGTGTCTAGACCCCATGTGTGGTCTTAGGACTTGCCACAGGAAGCTGTCAAGAAGCAGTTCTCCATCCTGAGTTTGCTCCGTGTTGGCTTTTAGGTATTATCTAGCTACCAGCACAGGAGGAGACCGTGGTAAGCAGAAGAAGCTTGACCTCAGCCTGGAGAAGAAACAAATCCAGGCTTTCAACTCCTTCCTCTCAGATGGCACGAGAGTAATATTTGCAAGCTGTTGGTGGAATAATTATGCTTCTCTACATATGAAATCAAAAGGACCCTGTGAGAATTCCAAAGACTTTCTTTTGTAAAAACTGTTGAGTTTTCAAGAAAGTTAGATAAAAATATTTAACTTATAATTAGATAAAAATATAATCAGCTTTGATTTGAAATGGAATGTTTTATTATTTACAATTAACACATCTTTTTAATCTTCATAAATAACTTTAAATATTTTAATTGTTTTTTTTTTCAAAAGACAAAATCTTATCATGTACTCCTTACTGGCCTGGAACTTGGTATGTAGCTCAAGCTGGTCTTGAACTCACAGAGATCCACCTGCCTCTGCCCCTTGAGTGCTGGGATTAAAAGGGTGAACCACCATGCCCAGAAACTTAATTTTTTTAAAAAAAAAATTCTTAAATTCCGTGAGCTGATACTGTTGCTGTCTTCTTTCTTTTTTTTCCTTTTTTCTTTTATTAGTTTATAAATAATACTAATCAAAATTCCCACTTCCTCTCCTCCTCCCACTTCCCTCCC
>LOJH01068237.1:0-10125 GCA_001685095.1 Ellobius talpinus
TCATCTATCATCTATCATCTATCTATCAATCTGTCATCTATCATCTATCTATCTAATCTATCTATCTCCTGAGGCAGGGTTTCTCTGTGCAGCCCTGCCTGTCCTGGAACTCATTCTGTAGACCAGGCTGGCATTGAACCCAGAGATCTGCCTGTATCTGTTTCCTGAGTGCTGGGATTAAAGGCATGTTTCACCATTGCCTGACCTGAAATCTTAAAACCAAAACCTGTTTTGGGCAAGGGAGATGGCTCAGTGGGAAAAGAAATTGCCTCCAACCCTTGTGACCTATGTTTGATCTCTGGGACCAACATGATAGAAGGAGAAATCCAAGTTGTCTTCTGACTACACACACTATGACACACACATGAATAAGTAAATGTAATTACAATCATATCTCATTTCCATATTATTTTTTAGTGTCTAGTATATTCTGTCTTACATATTTTTTTAAAAATAAGTATTTTAGAACATTTCAAATGGTGGTTCCAATCTGTTATATCTCCTTTTTTTAAATTGTTTTTAGTAATTATATTGTAGTTCCCCTTTGACTAATTCATTTTTTTTGACTAGGAATGACACTGTGCGCTTTGCTTTGGATGTCTTGGCTATTCTCACTGTGGTGCCAAAAATCCAGCTCCAATTGGCAGAGTCAGTGGATGTACTGGACGAGGCTGGCTCTACTGTGTCCACTGTAGGTAGGTTGCACCATGTTACTACGCTAGTTTTTGTGAATGTATGCAGGTGTATGCATGTATGTGAAGGCCAGGGGACAGCATCAGGTGTTATTCTTCAGGGAATCATAATGTTTCTTTTTGATATCTGAAATTCACCAAGTAGGCTAGGCTGGTTGGTCAGTGAGCCTTGGGGATGTATTCTTTTTTCCCAGTACTAGGATATAAGCATATACTACTATTTCTGATTCTTATATTAGTTTTTGGTGGGTTCTAGGGATGATACTTAAGCCCTGTGATGGTAAGACAAACATTTTACAGACTAAGCTATCTCTCAAGCCTGCACCTTACCAATTTTCTTGTGTGATAATTTGTCTTTGCTCTTCCTGTCAAATTTGTAACCTAATTTCAGGGTGTTAGAATATAACAAAAATTTTTAATGTGTGGGTCAAACGACCCTTTTATAGGAGTTGCATATCAGATATCCTGCATATCAGATATTTACATTATGGTTCACAGCAGTAGCAAAATTAGTTACAAAGTAGCAACAAAAATAATTTTATGGTTGGGGTTACCACAACATGAGGAATTGTATTTAAGAGTCGCAGCATTTGGAAGGTTGAGAACCACTGGAATAGAAGGTTGTGGAAGGTTTCTTGTCTGTCAGCTGTAATTGACACCACACAGTTCATATAGTGAGAGTCATGTTAATACACTTAGGATTTATGAATGGGTCAGATATTTCTATACTAGCATGTGCACTTCCCAGAACTTTACCTTTACAATGATTAATAAGTTAGGACAAACAATAAAAAGTTTGGTAACACTTGAGTACTTAGAAACAGGAAAGGAGAAAGCTTGTATTTGGAAAAACATTGTTGCTGGGTGGTGGTGGTGCATACTATTGTTCCCTGCCCTAGAGGCAGAGGCAGGTGGATCTCTGAGTTTCAGTCCAGTCTAGTCTACAACAGCAAGATCTAGGGCAGAAGGGCTACACAGAGAAACTGTATCTCGAAAAATAACAATAGAAAACTCCTTAAGAGCAGGCTGTTGAGGTGAATGATGATAGACTGTGGTTCTTCAGGTGTAGTACTCTGGGAAAGAAAAGCACGCATGCATATGTGCGTGTACACACACACACACACACACAGAGTTTTTGGGTTTTTGAGACATGGTTTCTCTGTCTAGCCCTGGCTGTCCTGCAGCTCACTCTAGACCAGGTAGCCTAGGACTCAGAGATCTGCCTGCCCCTGCCTCCCAAGGACTGGGATTAAAGGTGTGTGCCACCACCACCTGGTTTAATAGATAGTGAATAATGTTCCTATTGCTGTGAGACCTCAACTAAGGGCTTTTTGCTTTCCTGCAGAAGGTTTTAATTCATTTCCACTATTTTTGTCCCTTTTACCTAGGAAACACTGTACACAAACTTTGATAGCTTTCACACTTCATATAACCCCTCTAATATCGTACATGAGCTATTCAGGTACAGAACATGTAGCAAACCAATTGTACTTTTTTGTTGTTTTGGAGGGTGTGTGTGTGTAGAGACAGGGTTTCAGGTATCCCAGGCTGGTCTCTTACTATGTACCCGAGGATGACCCTGAACTCCTGATCTTTCTACCTCCACCTGATAAGTGTTTTTAAGCAAGTATGTAGGTTTCGGGTGTTAGCTCTCTCCTTTGCTCCTGTTGAGACATGACCTATCTTGTTGCTTTGAGTGCATGATCTTCCAACCAGTCTGTTCTCCCATCTTTGTCTTGTTATCTTGTTGTGGAAATGCTAAATGCTGCCATTACAGATTAGTACAACGTTCATTTTTTTGGGGGGGGGTATGTTTCAAGACTGAGTTTCTCTGTGTAGCAGCCCAGCTGTCCTGGAACTCACTTTGTAGTTCAGTTTTGCCTCCAGCTCACTGAGATCTTCCTGCGTCTGCCTCCCAAGTTCTGGGATTGCAGGCATGCATCCCCACCACTTGGAAACATTCAGTTTTTTTTTCTGGATGGGTTCTGGGGATCAAATTCAGGTCATCAGGCTTATACAGCAAGCCTTCTTACCCTCTGAGTCATCTCCTTGGCTCTTAAAGCTCTATAGAATGGATTTCTTTATGGTATTTTATATTGTATATTGTAGTCCCTTTCTCATATATGCCTTCCACTTTCCTCCTTCCAATCTTCCTGTTCCCCCTTCTGCTTTTATGTCATACTTACACATAGTTAAATTTAGATTCTCCATGTGGGACAAAATATTTTTTATTTTTCTTGCTCCCATCACCCTCATCTGCTCCCTTTTTAAGACCTCTTCCTTCTCTGGGCATGGTTGGGTACACTGTCAGAGCACTTGGGAGGCAGAAGCGGGTCAGTCTTGTAGTTTGAGGGTAGTGTGGTCTTTGTAGTGAGTTCCAGAATAGCCTGGGCTAGGAAGAGAGAGAGACTGCCTCAAAAAAACAAACCCAGGAGACAACCAGTAGGAAAACAAAATAGTCATCTCTATTCTCTTTCTTAGGCCCCGTTCTAGTCCCATGCCTTTTTTTTGGTGGTGGTTTGTTTTTGAGACAGATTCTCACTCTGTAGCCCAGCCTGGCCTGGAATTTACTGTGTAGTCCAGGCTTGCCTTGACTTTGTTTGTATCTTCCTGCCCCAGCCTTCTGAATATTGGCATCCTAGCACGTGTGGATTTCTTTGTTAATTTTAATTCTAGATTCTGCTTATGGGCTAGTGTATTTAATATGATCTTAAGCTCCACCATTTTCTTTTTTTCTATTAACATTTTGTTTTGTGTGTGTTCATGCACACAATGGTATATGTGTGGAGGTTAGAGGGCAACTTGCTGGAATAAATTCTCTCCTGCAAATGGAGTTCTGAGGATCAAAGTCTGGTCAGCAGGCTTGATGCCAAGCCTTTACCCAACGTCATCTTGCCATCCCCGTCTATTTTCTGGTATATGACATAATTTCATTCTTTTTTATGACTGTGTAAGATTATATTGTGCATAATACCATGTCTTCTCTGTCCATTTGTCTGTTGAGGGACACTTAGATTGATTCCAAAACTTGACTGCTGTTAATAGTTTATAATAAAGATGAATGTGTAAAGTACCCCTATGATATGCCATTTTAGGTTCTTCTAGCAATAAGTTTTATGAAGAATAATAAGATTTTTTTATGTTATAGGCATCAGCATTATTTTAGGAGTGGCCGAGGGTGAGTTCTTTATCCATGATGCTGAGATTCAGAAGTCAGCACTTCAAATTATCATCAATTGTGTATGTGGCCCAGATAACCGGATATCCAGTATTGGTAAATTTATTTCTGGAACGCCTCGGAGAAAACTGTCTCAGACCCCCAAGAGCAGTGAACATACCCTGGCCAAGATGTGGAATGTGATCCAGTCCAACAATGGCATCAAGGTGCTTCTGTCTCTATTGTCCATCAAGATGCCCATCACAGATGCAGACCAGATCCGGGCCCTGGCCTGTAAGGCCCTGGTGGGCTTGTCTCGAAGTAGCACTGTTAGACAGATTATCAGCAAATTGCCCCTTTTTAGTAGCTGCCAGATTCAACAGCTGATGAAGGAGCCAGTGCTACAGGACAAGCGGAGTGACCATGTCAAGTTCTGCAAATACGCTGCTGAGCTCATCGAGCGAGTATCAGGAAAGCCTCTTCTCATTGGCACTGATGTGTCCCTGGCACGACTACAGAAAGCAGATGTTGTTGCCCAGTCAAGGATTTCCTTCCCTGAGAAAGAGCTGCTCCTGTTGATACGAAACCACCTCATTTCTAAAGGGCTTGGAGAGACAGCGACTGTGCTCACGAGAGAGGCTGACTTGCCCATGACTGCTGCCTCACATTCTTCTGCCTTCACCCCAGTAACTGCTGCTGCTTCTCCTGTGTCTCTTCCCCGGACCCCTCGGATTGCCAATGGCATTGCAAGTCGACTAGGTGGCCATACTGCTGTGGGTGCTTCCGCCCCTTCTGCCGCCCCTGCCCATCCTCCGCCACGCCCTCCCCAGGGTTCATTGGCTTTGCCTGGACCATCATATGCAGGCAACTCCCCTTTGATTGGTAGGATCAGTTTTATCCGAGAGAGGTCATCACCGTGCAATGGCAGGAAAATTCGAGTGTTGCGGCAGAAGTCAGACCATGGTGCATACAGTCAGAGCCCCGCCATAAAAAAACAATTGGATAGACATCTTCCTTCCCCACCTACGCTGGACAGTATCATTACAGAGTATCTTAGGGAGCAACATGCTCGCTGCAAGAACCCTGTTGCCACCTGTCCACCCTTTTCTCTCTTTACTCCTCACCAGTGTCCTGAGCCAAAACAGAGGCGACAAGCGCCAATAAACTTTACCTCAAGGCTAAACCGCAGGGCATCATTTCCAAAGTATGGAGGGGTAGATGGCGGATGCTTTGATAGGCACCTTATCTTTAGCAGGTAAGGAGAGGTTCTCCACGGTCCTTGGAATGATTCTTTTATTTAAATTAGTGTTTTGTCAGTATCATCACTGAGTGATTAGTTAAAATTATTTGTTGGCCCGAAGTATCACTGAACATTTTAAATGTGTTTTGTGAAATTAAGTCAATTATGGATTTGTTTTAGATTTCTTGGCAGTATATTGATTTCTTTGCTGTTATCACAACCAGTATGTTTGTTGCTTAACTCACTGTTTCTTCTAGCCAGTACTCAGACTTGCCTTTTGTGCTGGCCAGGTTGTCTTCTGTCTTCTTCTTTACAAATCTTACGTACGGATCATGGGACTTTTTTCATTGAAAATTTAAACTACTGAAGGTCACACTATAATGTTTTAGAATTCAATTTTTGTTAATAAGACTTCACATTTTGAAACATAATACTCTTCTCTCATACTGTCTAGCTCAGTTTGTGTTTGCAGAGTTCCTGGATATTCTTTGTTCCGATTTATGCACTCTTTCTGTTTCTGCATAGATTTCGTCCTATTTCAGTGTTCCGGGAAGCTAATGAAGATGAAAGTGGCTTTACCTGCTGTGCATTCTCCGCTCGGGAGCGATTTCTGATGCTTGGTACCTGTACAGGGCAGCTGAAGCTCTACAATGTATTTAGTGGACAGGAAGAGGCCAGCTATAACTGTCACAACTCAGCCATCACACACCTTGAACCTTCCAGGGTGAGGGTTCCTTTTTGTTTGCTCTCAATTTGATATGGATTGGGAGCCAGAGTTAAAGGAGTCTTCCCCCGCCCCCCGAGACAGGGTTTCTCTGTAGCTTTGGAGCCTGTCTTGGAACTTGCTCTGTAGACTAGGCTGGCCTTGACCTCACAGACATTGCCTGCCTCTGCCTCCCGAGTGCTGGAAATAAAGGTGTGCGCCACCACTGTCCGACTAAGGAGTCTTACCTTTTATTGGACTTTATTTGATATGAGCCATTAACTAGAAAGTCTAGTTGATATTGACTCATATCTCAGAAAGATTCTTAGATATTTGACCAGCTATTGATAAGGAGAGTTTTAGCTGTGTGTAGTGGTCATGGGAAAACTGAGGCAGGATAATCATGAGTTCAGAGCCCATATTGGGTTACAGAGTAAGTTCTAGGTCATTCCAAGTACATAGACCATATTTCAACAAAAGAAAAACAAAAAATAAAAAAACCCAGGGCAGAAAGATGGGTTAGTGGGTAAAAGTGCTCACCATGCAAATTCTGACTACCTGTTTGTTCCTTGGAACCCATGTAAGGTAGAAGGAGAAAGCAACTCCACAAAGTTGTCCTCTGACTTCTACATGTATGGCACATGTGCCACCATACCTACATATCATACACACATGCACAATAAATAAACCATAAAAAAGAACCATCTTTAGGCCCCTGGGAATAAATATTTTTTTTCTAGTCTGCTGTAGGCACATGTAATTAATACCTAGTGATTTCTAATTTTGTCCTCTTTTAGGATGGGTCCTTACTTCTGACATCTGCTACTTGGAGCCAGCCTTTGTCTGCACTTTGGGGGATGAAGTCAGTATTTGATATGAAGTATGTATTTATTTGCTTTTACAGCATAGTATCTTATTTTGTCTCATATTTTTATTTTGTTTCCCTTCATCAGATATTAAATTACAAGCTTTTTGGGGAAAAGAGTAATAATGTCAAACTGTTGGTACTCTTTTCTTTCTCATTTGAGACTCACATTTAATAAGAATTTGTCTTAGTTTATAAATAATCTTATGATATCTTTATATTCCCATTATACAATGGACTGTTTACTTACCCAAAATGGACATTTATGTACTAGCTTCACATGACAATTGTATTGATTTCTGCAATATTTCAAAAGCACATATCCTGTATTAGCCATTTCTCTAACCAACAAACTCATTATTTGGGATCTGTTCAGTGGACTTATTTATAGAGGAACTTTCCTTTTTAATCAATGTATACAATTATTTCTTCTTTGGAAACCAAGGAAAATCAGGTAAGTGTGACTTGTAAGAGGCTGAGAATTTCCTGTTCTTTCACATAACTGGAATATGTCCTGACAGTCTTACCTCAGTAATTTTGTTGTTTGTAGGCATTCCTTCACAGAAGATCATTATGTTGAGTTCAGTAAGCACTCTCAGGATCGGGTCATAGGCACAAAAGGAGACATTGCCCATGTAAGTATTTAAGAATCTACTTCTATCAAGCTGATTTTACCCATTTGTTCACACTGAAATCTTCTGGAGGTAATGTGGGAATGTGTGTCCTGTTGGCAGCTAGAAATTACTCAGTTATGTGGGTGTGGTATTCCATGTCTGTAGTCCCAGTTATTCTAGAGACCAAGACACAGAGATTGCAGATTCAGAGCTGGCCTGAACAATTAGTGAGCCTCTCAAAATAAAATTTAAAGGGCTGGGAGCTGAGTTTGGATTGTACTGATAACTCTTGCCTAACATGATCTTGAATCAGTCTGTAGAATTCCAAACAAAATACCAAAGAACCAAAGCACCAAAACAAACCCTCTAGTTAGAATCCAGAAGTAAATAAAGTAGTTATAAATTATGCAGAGAGCCAGACATGGTTGTGAATACCTGTGATTTCTCACTTCAGAGGCAAGAGAATCAAGAGTTCAAGTGCAAGGGCAAGCAGTGGTGGCCATACCTTTAATTACTCGGGAGGCAGCCAAGAGGATCTCTGTGAATTCAAGGCTAGCATGGTCTACAGCGCGAGCTACAGGACAGCCAGGGCCACACAGAGAAACCCTGTCTTGGGAGAAAAAAAGGAGTTCAAGGCCAGTACTGACTAGTGAGACTGTGTCCTAAATAGTGAGCTACATGGGGAAAATGTGAAAGGGTTGAGTATGAATCTGGAAGCTTGAAAAGATTTTTTTAGTACAGCAGTCTGTCCTTTTTTCCCCTCCCTCCCTTCCTCCCTCCCTCTCTTCCTTTTTCTTTCTTTTTCTCAATAGAGCATTTCTTTATGTAGATTTGCCTAGTCTTGAATTTAGAATCTTTCTGCCTCAGCCTACCAAGTTGTAGGATTATAGGTGTCGGCTAACCACACCCAGCTAAGAACAGATGTTTATTGATTTCTTACCACATGTTAGATGAAATATAACCTCTGCCTTTAGGGAGCCTAGTTGGAGAGACAATAAATAAAATAAATGTGTTAGGTAGTTAAGAGTTACAGAGCAAGACAGGATAGTGTTTAAGTAGAACCCTGAAGGAAGCATGACTGTCATGCAGGTAACTGGAGAATTAGGAGATTGGGGAGGTTATAAGGCAGTAAATCACAGAGGATTTCTCCCTTTGGGAACATAAAATTATATGGAAAATTGTAAAAAAGAAAATACATATGTCTGTTACCTGGATTCGTCATTTTCATATTTTGCAGTATTTTTCGTGTAAATTACTTTTTAAAAAATCATTTGAAAGGGGGTTATAGACACATTATGAAATTTTTATCTTTTATATTTATCTTCTAACAGTAAAGATGCTTTGTTGTATAATAAATTTTAAAATAATTCCCACATAGCTACTATTCAGTTCACACTCAGTTTTCTTAATTGTCCTTGATGAACTTGTTTTCAGAGGGGTTTTGTATTTGTTTGTTTATTTATTTTTTAAATTTTGAAGTAAGCAGGGTTTTTTTTATTAATTTTTTCATTTATTTTACATACCAACTGCAGTTTCCCCTACTGCCTCTCTTCCCATTCCCTCCTTCCACCTCCCATCTATCCCATCCACTCCTCCTCTGTTCAGAAAGGGGCAGGCCTCCCATAGGAGTCAACAAAGCATGTCATATCACGGTGAGGCAGAACCAAGCTCCTCCCCCTGCATCAAGGCTGGGCAAGGCATCCCTGCATGGAGAATAGGTTCCAAAAAGACAGCTCATGCACCAGGGTCAGGTCCTGATCCCACTGCTAAGGGTCATACAAACAGACCAAGTTACCCAACTGTCATCCACATGCAGAGGGCCTAGGTCAGTCCCATGCAGGCTCCCTAATTGCCGGTCTCTAGAGTCTGTCAGCTTCCCACAGCTTGGGTCAGCTGTCTCTGGGTTTCCCTGTCGTGATCTTGACACCCCGCCCCCCTTACTCATAATCCTTAATCCTTCCTCCCTCTTGCTGTGGATCTTTGCATCTGTTTCCATCAGTTTCTGAATGAAGGTTCTCTGTTGACAATTAGGGTAGTCATCAATCAGATTATAGGAGAAGGTCTGTTCAGGCACCTTCTCCACTATTGCTAGGAGTCTTAGCTGGGGTCATCCTTGTAGATTCCTGGGAGTTTTTCTGGCACCAGTTTTCTCCCTAACCCCAATATGTCCCCCTCTACCAAGATATCTCTTTCATTACTCTCCCCCTCCATCCTACTCCCCACTTGACTAACCTGATCCCTCATTTTCCCCACTTTCCTCTCCCCCTCCCCACCCCAGTTCACCCCAACACCCATTTACCCAGGAGCTCTCATCTATTTCCCCTTCCCAGGGATATTCATGTGTCCCTCTTAGGGTCGTCTTTGTTACCTAGCTCCTCTTGGGCTGTGAATTATAGCCTGGTTATCTTTTGCTTTACATGGGTTTTTTGTTTTTAAACCAGGACCTAGTCAGAATTCATATAATGCATTTGGGTTATGTCTTACTAATGTTTAAAGCCAAGAATCTTTCCTCCAACTTTCCTGATTTTGAAGAGAGAAGGATGGATGTCTTGTCCATGAGCTGGGCTTGTTATGGTGTCAGAGGAGGATCTTGTTTGTTTGTTTGTTCGCTCTTTTTTTTTTTGGAGACAGGGTTTCTCTGTAGCTTTGGAGTCTGTACTGGAACTCACTCTGTAGATCAGGCTGGCCTCGAACTCACAGAGATCAACCTGTCTCTGCCTCCTAAGTGCTGGAATTAAAGGTGTGTGCCACCACCACACAGGCTGACGAAGATCTTTTTAAAACTGGAAATATTACAATGTTGGGAAGTAGAAAAAGACAAGATCTCCTGAGTAAATTGGGAGCATGGGGACCT
>LOJH01068239.1:0-10124 GCA_001685095.1 Ellobius talpinus
ATTGGGAGGAGGGGAGGAGGTGGAATTTTTTTAATAATAATAATAAAAAAGAAATAACAAATAAATAATAAAAATCTAATAGGAAATCATGAATGGGAAATGGAAAAAAGAGAACCCCTATCTATCAATATATGAATCAGTGTGGAGAACTCTCAATATACAGAAAAAAAAAACCTACCATATGACTCAGCTATCATCACTCCTTGACATATTCCAAAAACTGAACATTATACTCTACAGATACTTAGTCAAACATGTTCATTGTTGATATATACACAAAGCTAAAAATGTTAGCAGCCTAAATGGAAGTCAAGTGATGAGTAGATGATGAAAACATTGAATATATAAGCAGTAACTCATGTAGTGATAGGGGACTGTAGACTTGTTTTTTTGTCTTGTTTGGCTCCCGTATGGTTAGTTTAAACCCCGAAATAATAATATATAAGTTGTATTTGTTTAAATATTTTCTGGTCTATTATATCTAGCCTCTTTTTAATTAATTTTTATATTTTGTTTAATCTATATTTAATAATCAATATATCATCATGGGATCATGGTTTATTAAAAAATTCTGACCCATATTCATCTTGGAAAAAAAAACATACATTTGCCTAACTCGGCTTTCCCTTTCCCAACATTCTGTTCTATCTATTCCATCCATCCAAAGACTGACCTATCAAAGAACCAAGGCAATTTCTTTATTAACCAATAAAAATTATACATAGGACAAATGACCCTCCTCCATCAAACTCAGAAACCCGGAAAGTATAAAGAGATCATTTTAGGAGTGGGAGCAGAACAGAGAGGAGAATAACAGCCTACATGAGATCTGAAAAATGAGAACTAAAGGGTGTTAATTGGATATGTGACAAGAAGATAAGTAAAAAGCAAGATAGATAAAATAACAGCAAGAATGTTTTTAAAAAAAATAAGGAATCTTACCATCAGCTCTCTACCTAAAATACCTATAATATATGTGAGAATAAAGATTTTTGACTCAAATTTAAGTGTATTGTGATTTTTATGTCAATAGAATTTAATGAAGTTGGGAACCTTTGTTCATTGGATTCTTTTTAAAAAAAGATTAGAGGAGGCATAAAAGAATCATTTGGTCACACAGTGTGACTTAAACTATTTTAAAATCAGTTTGAAACTCAGAATTTAAGACATTGCATGAAAAGGGAAAAGCAGTGTTCAGTGAGATGTTTCTTGTCATTTTACTCATGAAAAAAAATCTGATAATATATAATAAGGCTTATGCAATTTTGCAAGGATGTGCATTGTTACCAAAATAGCATAGACAGTTTTTATGTGCACAAACCATATGTCACCTGATTTCCTTTTAGTGAAGTTATCTGCTGTAGAATAGAATACATGTAACAACCGCTTTTGAGGTCTGCTGTAGTTGACACTTAGTTGTCCCAAAGTACCGCATTATGATGCCGCAAAAATGCATATTTAAAGTGCCTAAAGTGGGTATCTAATTCTCTAAAGCTTTCTATTTTCTGTTATCTAGATTTGAAAATTGAAGCTATATTTTTTATCTGATTCAATCCAACCGATTTTACATTCCATTTCCTTTTCAATAGAGCAGGAGTGAATTTTACAAATTATTTTCAACTCTGACACAAATTTTGATAGTAAGTTAAAACTCATCATATTTAAATGATGCTTCAATATTCAATACCTTCTTTTAATTGCAACTCAGTTAAAAGAAGGGTACACTATTCCTTTTTTTCAGTCATGTTTGGGTCACAATTGATTTATCGTGTCTGCAGTTTTTGACACAGCTAAAATTGACAGCTGATCCATTTCTGTTCCTTATTTGTATCTTATACTAGTTTGCAAATCTATTATCAATGTGTTCAGCTTACTCTGAAAGCATTTTGTCAGTCCGACTACAGGGAAAGGCCAGTTTGGGCACCCTCCCCTCTGTTGCTTAGTGTCTTAGCTGGGGTCTTATGAATATCTTAAATATCACCATAAAACCTTCATCAAGCAACAGATGGAAACAAATGCAGAGACCTGCATCGGAGCACTGAACTGAGCTCTCAAAGTTCAGCTGAAGAGTGGGAAGAATGAGAATATGAGCAAAGAGGTCAAGATCATGATAGGAACACCCACTGAAAGAGTTTACCTGAGCTAATGGGAGTTAATCAACTCCTGCTGGACAGGGAAGGAAATAACATAGGTCCAAACTAGTCTTTCTGAATGTGAGTGACCTTTGTATGGCTGGGAGAAACTACAGGGCCACTGGCAGCGGGACTAGGATTTATTCCTATTGCTTGTACTGGCTTTTTTGGAAACTGTTCTCTTTGCATGGATACCTTGCTAGCAGGGAGGGCCTTGGACCATCCCCAAAGCATGTGCCTTACTTACCCTCTCAGAGAAGTGGATGGGGATGGGGTGAGGGGTTAAGTGGAGGGAAGGGGAGGAGAGGGAGAGGGAACTGAGATTAGTATGTAAAATGAAAAAAGATTGTTTGCTTTCTTTTCAAAATTAATTAATTAATTAAAAAGAAAACATTTTATTTCTTTTACTTTCTGTAGTTCCTATAAATGTAATCTACTATCATTCATAATTCTGAACTAGAAGCCAGGAATCATGAGTTGACTGCTTTGCAGTTCTATTTTAACTTATATTACAAATTTCATCCTTAGAGAAACCACTTCAGAATTATAATAATAAGCATAAATTTATTTTGACTCTAAATCTATTGCTAATTAATTACATAAAGCACAGAGTTTTCTTTTGTGCTACTCTTTCAATGCTAACATGGCCTAAGCATATTAGAAAGCTAATGAAGGATATCAAGCTAGCCTACAAGGTATTTAATTGTTATAATTTTTAATGTAAACAGTGACCTAATGTTAAAAATATGAAAATATTTCTTTATCTATGTTTAGAAATATGTAAATTCATAATTGAACAACACATATATGTAAATAATATTTTTAACAATATCAAAATTTTGTTTTTTAAATTTTTTAAATAAATATGTTTACTTTTTTAAAAAAATCTTTTTCACTATACATACCAATCCAAGTTTCAGCTCCCTCCCCTCCCCCACTTTCTCCACATATGCTCTCACCCCACCCCCATCCAATCCTCAGAAAGACAAGGCACACTGCCCTGTATAAGTCGAAGGTCCTCCCTACTATACCTAGACTGAGCAAGGCATCCCTCCAAAGAGAATAGGATCCCAGAAAGCCAGTGCATGCAGGAGGGATAAATTCTGGTGCCACATGCCAGTGGCCCCTCATTCAGTCCCAGCTATGCAACTATCAGCCACACTCAGAGGGACCAATTTGGTCCCATGCTTGGTCTTTCTCAGTCTAGCTGGAGTTGGTGAGCTCCCATAGATCAGGAAGACTGTTTCAGTGGGTGAACCCAGCATGGTCTTGACACCTTTGCTCACATTCTCTTTCCTCCCAAGCTTCAGCTGGACCTCAGGAGCTCAGTCTAGTGCTCAGATGCAGGTCTCTGCCTCTTTTTCCATCAGTTTCTGGATGAAGGGAATGTGATGATATTTAAGATATTCATCAGTTTGACTACAGGCAAGTCAAGAATGAGGCCCCTCTCCTCTATTGCTTAGGGTCCTAGATGGGATCAAAGGGGAGGTGTGAGGAGAACTTGAGGAAATGGGATAGTTGAGATGGAAGGACAGAGATGAGAGCAAGGAAAGAGATATTTTGTTTGAGGGAGTCATTATAGTGTTAGCAGAAACCTCACTCTAAAATTTTGTGTTTTTCACATGTTCCTGCAAGTGTTGGTCTCTGTATGAACATATGATTGCATTCATGTGATATGTATACTAACATACATATATGTGGATGTGTATGCATGGTGTATATCAACCTTGATGTTTTTCCACAGGTACCATTCATCCTGTTAATTGAAACTGTATTAAAATGTGAATGAGAGTAAAACACAGATATATAGAAAAATGAATGTTGGCTTCAGAGAAGGCCAAATCTACACAGAAGCCATTGCCATTGCAACTATGGTGACAGCCTTTATTGGCTCCCTCTGGGAAGCCTCACCCTCTCATGGGGGGATGGAGCAGGTAGAAGGTCAGGGAAGTGGGAGGACATCAGGGAGAGGGAATTGGGTATGGTATGTAAAATAAAAAAGATAATTTAAAAAATATAAAACTAATAAGAATTTTTAAGCAATAAATAAAAGACTTTTTTGCTTTTGCAACAGGAAAGAAAAAAATAGAAGTCAAAAAGGCAGGAATCTTAAATAGGAGCACCAGAGGAAAGAATAGAATTCAGGAACCCACTTCCCCTTCCCACAAAAACAAACAAACAACAACAACAAAAACACATTAAACCAGAGTTAGTTTAGGTAAATACCAGAATAAGTGGTCCTCTATTTGAATGTGATAATTCTGTTATTTTCACTTTCTACATGACTTTCGTGGAATGTTCAATTTGAGCATGGTAATCTCTATGTAATCATCAGCGTCATTGACCTAGGACGGATTCAATAACACTGGCTAATCTTTTTATTTCATTGTATGTTTGGAGATTGTAAGGACCTGACATATTGGCCAGCTTTTTATGTGAACTAAGTGTATCAAATTCACATTCTCATATTTACTTAGCAAGCACTTTATCAATTTAGTTATCTCCTCTATCCTGAACATATTTAAAACAATTGAAAAGTTACTAATTATACAAGATACAGATTTTTTAATGAAATTTTTCATTATAGTTTTAAACAGCGGCTTGATTACAAATGGTAGTATTTGCATGCTTTATCCAGATGCACTATTTTGGTGTATATACTATTGTTCAAAGTGTAAGGACTAATTTTATGTTTAAAATTTTGTGTGTATTATATTTTATAGATATTGTGAAACATAAAAGCAGCTTGAAATTATTTTCACTAGAGATTTAATTGCAAAGAATAATTCAGTGATGTATTAGTGTTGAAATAAATGATAAACACAATATTTGGATATGATTTTCATACTGACTAAGGAAATCCATACCAGAGTATCAAATCCACAATTTAACATTATTTAGTTATTAGCACAGAATTAACTAAATAATAATACTACATTCTTTCATCTAAAATTTAAATAAGAATAGCAATGCTGTCCACCTATTTCTTGTCTTAGGGAGATTTCAATTGTGATGTGGTCGGTAGATGGCAGGCTTCTATCATATATAATCTCCATTTATGCAGCATGATTATTTGTTTTGGTTCAGTGGATAGTCACTGACAGGATGTTGGTAATCTCTGTGAAAGTAATAGATTGGAATAATTTTCTACAATAAGAATTATTTGTTGAATCAAGTTAGAAATTATATAACCCTATGCAATTTCTATTTCTTCTAATGATTAGGTGTTTTGCATTTTTATAACAAGATGCCCAGAGGAAAACTGCTTTGACAAATGCAAAAATACCCATTATGTTATGATGGTGAAAAATATAATCTAAAGAATGAAATCCTTTACATTTAACCTGAAATATACAAGAAATAATGACTTTGAGGAAACATTTGAGTGGTAATTATGTATCTTATATTTTTTGCTGTCCACTCATTCTCCTTAAGAAACCATGCACTCTGGAGTGATGTGAGAAAGAAGCATAACGGAGTCCACCCCTTTCATATGATACAGCACAAATTATAGTGTTAAAAAGGGATCAGTCCTTCAGTTGTATTATATATGGAAGATAAAAAATTATGTCCAGCATCGTTGTTCATGTCTGTAAACTACAGCATATCAAAAAAAGAAATCATTTCTCATCCAAATATTTTACTTTCCTAAGTTCTGATACTTTATCAGTAAATATTCACTCACACAATTATACATTAACAGTTCTGCATTGAATGATACTTGAGAAGATGAAGTTTCAACAATTGTGACATAGATATATGAACTAATATGCAAAGACTGCAAAAAGGGCTGGTTTTGTATAACAAATTGATCTAAACTTTTTGATAGAGGGAAGAGAAAAAGATGGTTTGACAGCCCTGTTTGATTATTGATGACCTTTTTAATCCATTTGTTTCCATATTTTTTTGTCCTCCCCTATAACCAGAATGAATCATTGGAAGAGTCTAGATGTGATCTCAAAATACAGGCTCAAATATTGTCTATGATACTATATTGCATTTACTAGTCATTTACACTAAACTAGTCTCATTATTACTGCCATTTCTTTCTTCATTTAGATAAGTCTTTCAAAAATAAAGAAAAAATATGATCTCTTTTTTTCATTGAAAAGTTGTCCTAGTCTTTTTTTTTTCCCCAACAGGTGTTTAAAGTGTTAGACTTACTACTGTCTGTTCACCCTTTTGGCAATTTCCGCACTCCTTTTCTATATCACTCCTAAGTGAGTGGGTCCTGAGAGCCTTCTTCGAATTCCTATCAATACTTGCTTTTTCAAACTTTCCAATATCAGATTTGGAATCACTAGAAGCTTCACAGAAATCAAGAAAACCAGACTCCTTCAACATATCTAATGATTGAGGATCACCTGGTACCTGGACTTCAGGCTGTTACAGATAATTAATATTTTAAACTTTGAATAGCATCACAAGTTTGAAACACTTTGTAAAATAGAGTGAAATGGAAAATCAAAACAAATCTTCATCTGCATGAGACTGCGAAAGTGAGCTTATTGTCAAGGTCAAAGAAAACAAATGAAATGGGTAATTCTTTTTATCTGGTTTCAGCTTCAATTTGTTTCTTCCAAAATACTTCCTTGTGGCACATCATATACATATATACACTGAGTTTGAACATCAATACCATAAATAAATTAACAAGAAAAATATCATTATGTAATACAGAAGAAAATCTTTTTGTATATTGTCCTCTGTAAACACACACACACACACTATACTCCAAACACATTTCTTACATGAATTTTCCCTTTTATGTAGCTCAATAATGAATAATCATCGATCTTAAATAAATAAGTGAATAAGTAATGGTGGAAATTATTTGTAACATTATGTTAGATAGTAAAAGCAAGTAAATCAATTCACACAATTCAATAATAGTATAGTTTGCCGAAACATAATATGCAAATCTCTATACAATAGAACCTTGCAAAATGACTTTCTGAACTCTATTATACTAGGAATAATGTAATAATTAGTCCGGGTCATCGCTTTTACATTGTGAGGAACCATGCAATTCTGTACTTATCTAATTGGTAATTTATTTCCATATTGATTGTTTTATTCGCTGTTATTACAGCTCCCTTTAGTATTTAAGCTTCCAGACACACAAAAATATTAGAGTCAATCTTTATTTATATATCATGTTTTATTTTTTATTATATTTTGAATGTTATCATTGTTCTTCCTTTGAAGATTAAGTATTAGCACATAGGTTATTATCATAGAAATTTAAGTCAACAACAAGTTCTTGGCAAGTAGTAGTAAAAAAGCAAATGCTCCCAGAGCTCTATATGATTTTATATTGAAGACTTTTTTCAGATGTTATAGACAGAAAATATGTGTTTGTAAAAGACATAAGGACCGATTAGTGATAAATGACTTGACATTCTCAAGTTCTCATAGCAATTTTAACTGAGATAAGCTTGAAACGACGGGTCATTTTTTTTATTCCTTTTGTTTCTTTCAGTGCTGAATTCTACTAATCCATTTTTTGCCCCCAATTCTTCAACTAGGATAATCAAAATGACTTTAATAAAACCCTGTCAAGCAAATATCACATTATTAATAATAACATGCATCTCGAAGGTTATATGAAATGGATAGATGGATCTGGAAAGCAAAACGAATTAGAGGTCATAGCTCAATGTAAGATTGCCATGGAAACAGCTTTCATGACCAATTTGTGGGAAGATGTCAAAAGGCAGTAACCTGTGACTTCTTTTTCCAAAGCCCTGTCTATGAAGGTTACAGGTTCTATAACCACTTTCATGCTGACATTTGTCTATGTTTTTGTAGGTTTCTATTCTGACAAGCACAAAACCCCTCTCCAAGTTGAACCTGTCCTTTGTGATGAGGCTGTCGAAGAGAAGAGCAGCATAGCAGTCTGTCTTTTCTCTCTGCACATTCAGCTAAATGCCAACTCGGATCCCTTTGAGATGGTGAACCAGGGGATGGAGTCAGCCCTCAGTATCCAAACTTCTTCACAGACTCATGTGCTCTAACTCCTTATTAAGGTCTTGCTCTTCAGCTATAACTTCAATTTTATTCTTTAGATAAAATGTATGTATCCCTAAACTAATTCTAAAGATTAATTAGTGAGTATGAAAGTATTACACCATTCAAGGTATTGTCTAAATCATTAGATACTGGATATCATGAGATAAAATTATAAAATATACATTTATTTGACAGGATGGAGAAAAATTTACAACAGAAGAGTATATTTGTTTTGTTTATTTACAGCATATATATATATATTCATATCGAAGCTGTCCATTGCAGATATAAATACTTTTATCAACAAATGGGTGACAAATGTAACCAAATCATCCCATACAAAATTGCACTATTCTAAAATATTCTCCTTTAAAAAAAATCTATCTTGGTTTTCCATGGATCATATTAAATATGTGAAGAAGAAATTGTAGCAATGCTTTAAAAGCCCTAAAGTATATGCTGAAAGTTAATGTTTAAATGGAAGAATCACATATTTTTCATTTTATTTTATTCTCTAGTTTTACAATATATAATGTAAATTTCATAGATTTTGCAAATCTATACAAAAAACAACACAAATGCTTTTAAGCTTTACAAATTCCCTCAGTAAATGTTACTATACTTTAAGAAAATAAATTATCTATTCCTTTTAAAAGTATACCATTTAAAATGAGTATGATATTGAAATTTTCTTTTTTGAAGATTTCTTGATGTTATATACATGAAAATATCCAAGGCAGTTGAAATATCTGTCATTAATTTCACTGTTCATCATCTTTATTATAATTTTAACATTAAATATTTTGAAAGCCTTAAATAATTTGACATTTTAAATTTTCGGCTATGAAAGAATTATTTTCATTCAGTTTTTAAAAAGCTGAATATGTAGTATAAGAAAGATACTTTTCATCGTTATTATGAATTTTCATATCAATACTGTAACACTTTCCTTTGTCATTAAATTTGAATATAGGTGAACCTGGAGACCTGAAAAGTTTTGCACTCTAATATATGGGTGAAAAGTATAGAATAATTTTATCACATTTCAATCTATAATTTATACTTGTGTTTTCACAAATATAAATAAATTTAGTTTTCATTACGTAATACACATTTACATACCTGATATAATGTAAATATAACTGTCATCACAGAGCAGGGAAACAATCCATTGTCTATCACAATTTTCCAAAATTTGCTTAAAGGCTAAAAGAAATACCTCAGTTAACAATGATTAGAGAGCTACAATGTAATGAAAACAGAAAGTTTTAAACATAACTACGTTTTTTACTGTTTAAAGCATAGAGAAAATATTTTATAGTATAATGCAGAAGGAATGAGAAGCAAAAATTTGTTGGTATTTTTCTAAGTAAAGAATAAGGGTAGAATAAAAAAGACAACAAAATTCCTTATCTATTCACAGGATATATATCAGGTGATCATAAATATGCATACGTAAATGATCATATCTGTATATATTCACACACACAGAGAAGTAATGCATCTGGGATTGTGGAGAAGTGGAAGGGGAAACTGCAGTTGGAATGTAATACATGACAGTAGAATGAATTTTAAAACAGAAATTAATATAATTGATTTTAGGTACACATATACATTACAACCATTTTGAGAACATACAGTTATGGCTTATTAAAATGGCTTATAGTCTGTGGTACAGCTAGTTGGACAGTGTCTACCAATGTATGGTTCAAGAATTCAGTAACTATTCAGTCCACAAGGCTGGATGTCTCAACTGGTATTCAGTATACACTGGAAATCCAAAGAAGTAGGCTCTAATGTCAGTGTAGTAATAGACTTGCCAGGGAAGTGAGGATAAGCAGGTGGAGAGAACAAGATTCCTTCTTCAATACCCTTTTTTTCTTTTTTTAAATCTCCACCTCATCCCACCTCCCTCCCGCTCCCCCCTCCCCCTCCCCCTCCCTCTCCAGTCCAAAGAGCAGCCAGGGTTCCCTGCCCTGT
>LOJH01068242.1:0-10124 GCA_001685095.1 Ellobius talpinus
CTTTATTAACCAATAAAAGTAACACATAGACAGATGACCCTCCTCCATCACCCCCCCAATAAAAAAACCACACAAAGATTTATAATTTTCTTCTTTCTAAAAAATAGAATATATGAAAAATCCTCTAAATCTAAATTACTTCTAAAATTTATTTATTTACTTACTATTTATTTTAGATGAAATCTTGCTGTGTATCACTGGCTGGCCTGATATTAACCCCCTCAAACTCACAGCAATCCCCCTGCCTCAGCTTCCTAAGATAAATTGAACACCTTTGGCAACAAACCCTAGTGACCAAGTCCATGTTAAATTTGCTGTTATGTTTCATGAACAGTAAGGTTCTAAGAATGATCAGCTTACCCATCAATGTACATACATTTTAAAAAAATCAACTTATCTTTTTCTGTACCTTCAAAGATCTAAAAGATGCTTTGGGGCCCAGCAGTTCTCTCCCATCTCATCCCCATTCCTGACATTCCCCTTGCTCTTTAGGGGTTTCTTGACCACTGCAGTCAGGGGTCCCAGAAATAGTTCTGGGCTAGTTTCTTTGATTTGGAGTTCATTGTTCCTACGAGAATCTAGTTATGTAACTAACAGATCCCAATGTTTCCACAGCCCTGCTGTCTTGTGCTATTTGTGGTCTGTCTAGAAAAGGGGCAGCCTTTTCTATTCCATCATTCAAGAACTCAGTTCATCACTGTGAAAGCTCATGTCCTCTTGGTGAAGAAGGCACACTTGCTCTTGATGGCCTAGCCTCGGATGAGTCGCCACACTTCTGCTCAGATTCTTTCCCGTCTTTGTGTGTCCCAATCTAGTAAGAAGGGCTGGTAGAGTTGTCAATCATCAACCATGTAACTGCTTTCTACCATGAATCTGAACTAAAGAGAAAGACCCCGTTTTCCCAGATCTTTCTACCACTGCCTTGTCATAGATGCAGACAACAGTTACACGCTTGCCGGGCACCATCATTGTCCGTGTGGACTCTCATCTCAAAGGCCTTCTATAAGCCAGAGTCTTAGGTTATTTTAAATTAAAATGTCTTTATAACATTCCAGCTTTCTGTAGTTTAGCAAATTGATAAATCTGAGAAAATGAAAATGCTAGTAGTAAGAAAAAATAAATTCACTTTTTTCCTACAACTGATGTTTTGCTGAATGGATATGTTGTCAAACTGCCTTCTAAGTATTGTCCTTTATACTGATAGACATTTCCAGCCATAGGGCCATTCTCAGGCTTTGTCTGAGAACACTCTGTTTTGCAGTGGACAGTGGTTAAGGCAGAGGCTCAAAACATGTCAAAGTGCTAAGAAGAAGTGACTGCTGAAGATTCCTCCCTAAACAGGTTGGCTACAGATAACCTCCAAGGTCCAGGGAGCATGGTGAAAGAAGGTTGGAAGAAAAGACCCAGGGCATGGGGAAGAAGAGGAGAGCTCCGAAAGGCTGGGTTTGGGACATGACCCAAAACATTTAAACACACAGCAGCTGTGGCCAACTGCATTGATTTACACACAAAACGGCTTGAAAGTGGGGGATTAGTTGGGGGAAATTCAGGGAGTCAGAAGAAGTGGGACGAGGATGAGAGAGAGTATGGCCACAGTACATTGTATACATGTATGAAACTGTTGAAAACAAAAAGTAGAAAAAGGAGAGATATTAGGGTTACATTCCTTATATTCTACTTACATAATCATTTGCTACAAGTCACATGTATATGTATAAAATTTTAAATGGTAAAAATTATGAAAATACAATAAAATTGTATCAAAAGAACTATGTATCCGGCATCTATTATGTATTAAAAACTAAATGGCCTGGGCTGGGAATGATAAAGACTCTTCAGCTTCTCATGCTTGCGAACGGCCCAATGGAAAGGAAGCAGACTCGGGGGCTTTGAGGATGAGGAGGATATAACTCTCTACCATGTTCCTTGCTGCAAACTTGTAAAAGGCCAATTTTTGCCTCTGAGGTGCTTAGGACATGGCCGTTCTGCATAAATGCCATCCTTCAAATCTCGGCACAACCTCTACAGTAAACCTTGTGAATCTTGTGCAAATTTTAAGAGCAGTGTAGGTGGTCCTCCATAGCATACCCTTTTATCTGCTGTTATGTGCTACTGTTAAAAGTCATAGTGTCTCAACCGAGCCAAGGCTAGACAGTAGATATGGCCTCACGGCTGAGCCAGCTGCAGTAGAGTCCTCTCAAGTGAGTGTCTCCACCCGCTGACTGAAATAGGACAAGGACTCACTAACCCCTCCAGTGAAAGCAGGCCTGATAGCAGACTGCCAGCCAGGTTTCGGGGGCGATTTGCTCAACTCAGAAGGGAACTTGAAGTTGGTGGGTGGCAGGTCCTGAGTTAGGGGAAGTAGTCAGAACGTGTCCGTGAGCTTGTTCGGATTCCTGCGCAGCATGTGAACCGCGCAGAGCAGGCCATACACGTGCTGAAATACTGCCACTTGTACTGCAGTGGCAGAAGCCTTACACACGAGCCACACCCGCCTGGCCAAAGCACAGGCCTTGCTCTCAATGAGTAGCCACTAGCAAAGTCAGATTTCTTCTCTTTATGCATAATGATCAGCTGACATCCTGTAAACCTTCCTTCTGCTCTTCTTTAGTAGTCACACGAAACACTGTCGTAGGGCTACAGTGTGAAGTACACTGTCTATGAGTCCAGATCAAGGTGGAGCCACTGGCTCCATCCCAGCACCTCATGCAAATGATCCTTGTCTCTGTGAGCCTCAGTCTCCCCTGTTTAAGTAATACACCAATACTGGCCTTAGCCTCTCCCCTCGGGGTGGGTGTGTGAGTGTATACATTCATGTGTATATGGGCAGGGCTCACAGTGCATACTGTACATGTGACAGGCACGGGATAATCTTTGTCTGAGACAGGGTCTTATTGATCTGCAACCTCACCAAGCAGGGTGGCGAGCAAGGGAGTTCCAGGGATCCACTACACTAGGCTTTTGATATGGGTTCTGGGAGTCGGAGCTCAGCTCCTCAGACCTGCAAGGCAAGTGTTTTACCGACTAAGCCATTTCCTTAGCCCATGGTCTGAGCATAAATATGGCTAATAAATAAGTATATAGTATTATATATACATAATAAATAATTATTCATGAGAGTGCATTGTGAAGAATGAGACATAAAAGGCAAATGGCCCCTTCTCCCTTCCTCCATGAGTTTTTGTCTGTGTTTCTGTGTCTTTGTGCCTCTCCCTCTCTGTGTGTTTTTGTGTGTCTGTCACTCTGTCTCTCTGCTCCCTCTCTCTCCATGTCTTTTTCTTTCTCTCACATTCTTTCTCCACTATTGTTTTTGTAAAAGCTGCTAGGAAAGCCAATTCCATGGGAAAACAGGCTTCTCCGAAATTCCCATTTCTTGGAGACACTACTCAGATCTATTTCAATGGCTGTGTCGTGTTTATTTGTTCTTTCTGCTAAGGAACTAAAATGAAAAGGGGAGCAATGGCCAGGAAGGAAGCACAAAGCATGCAAATATTCTTGTGTGGACTTCTTCTGATAAGCCACACCAGAAATGCCCAATTAGCATGACCACTATCGAAAATAACTGATCCTTAAAATGGCAGCTGATAGATTCTTACACACTGTGGTTGAAAATGTTACTGTTACATGATTTGTGGATCTATTTTCAGTTTGAGATGAACCCATAATTCACAGCGGTTCCCCATGAATTATTAGACTTAGGCTCTTGTTTGCAGCGAATGTGGGGCTCGGGAGGCATTATTCAAAAACACTTTGTTGTATGCCGTAGCTTCTTTTCGGGAAGCAAAGAGCATGAGGGGCCGTGTGGCTGGCACAGACTTAAATGTCAACCGCAAGTCTACATTGGATAATTTTAGGGCAGAATATAGATTTTGCAAATCCCCATACTTAGCTTAAACTAAAGACAGACTCCCAGAATTTTTTAAAGCCTAATTATTTCATCATTGGTAGGGTAAGTGATACCATGATAACTTAGAATAATTGGTACAGTGCCTATTTTATCATATTAAACTTAGGTTAGCCAACAGATTTTGAAAAATCATAACATTAAATTGATAAGTTTGATCAAGGAACTAGTTGGAAGGACACAATGATTTATTACCAGCTAGTGCCATGACTGAGAAACATTCCAAATGAATTTTTTTTGGCAAGTCCATTGGTGTTTCCTGGCTAAGCAAAGTTCACCTGTATGCCAGACGCCTTCCTCTATGCTTATTTATTTTTTTATTTTACAGTAAATAAATCCACATTTGACAGCTTATTTCCCAATTTCGTGTACACGATACTGGACAAAGTTTAAAAGTATTTTTTAAAAAGCAAAAGATAAACCATTTAAAATAACACCATTTCCTCTCTAGAAATTGACTGAAGTGTCGCGTGAGATGAAGGTGATCCCAAACACATGGACCACACAGGTGTGAAACTGGAAAAAGAGGTAAGCACAGACATATTTCACAAAAACAACCCTCCTTCTGCACCTACCACCCATCAATCCTAAAACCTAGAAATGTAGCAAGGTTTACAATGTCATCAGATAAAACAGGTTCTTATTAACTTGAAAACCCAGAGCTCCATTATTCCTGTCAATGAACTCAAATGCATCCCCCGGTCTCCATGGTGTCCAGCCCCACCTGCTGCCCTTCATGCGTCCCTTAGTCTCCATGGTGACCTACCCCACCTGCTGCCCTTTATATGTCCCTCTGCCTCCATGGTAACCCACCCCACCTGCCACTGACATGACCCTGCACCTTGCTCAGTTACTATGGCTTTGCATCCTCTCATTAAGTAAAACCTGAGGAGGTATCTGTGGCCTGAAGCTTGTGTTTAACCCCTCCCTGGGGTTTTATTGGCCTTCATGGCAAGATGTCTCCCAGTCTCTCCAGCCATATGCTCTTCCCGAATTCCAACACCATTCACCCACCTTTGTCCTAATAGAAACGAGGATGTGATTAACTGGATATGGTTAGAAACGCTAACTCTAAAGCACTGAAGTGAAACTTGACAGGAGCACACGCCACCCCATCCTCCCTCCTATGGTTTCTATTGGTGGTGCAATGATTACTCTCTCTGTGTGCAGCACTTGCTCAAGCTTCCCTTTCACATTCATTTCCTGTTTTTATTGTAGAAGAACAGAGATGAGAATAGAATGGATGTGGGTTCCTATGTCAACACACCCTACAGTGTCCACAGTAATGCTTTGTATATAACAAGAAACTCAGTGAGTAGTTGAGGGGGAGTAGGTGGCAGTAGAGCCCAGGGAGGCAGCACAGGTGATGTGTTTGTCATGGGTAAAGGGCAGAACCATTTTACAAGTGAGATAATCAGAGAGTGTGCTGTTCAGTCAGAGCTGCCAAGGACAGAGAGGCTACTGCAAGAGAGTCCCCAGGGGCTCTTCCAGGGATCCATGACCTCTCGAGTAGAAGAAAATTCCATCAAGACTTGACCCAAGTGGAATATGGGTGCGGAATAGCCTTACCTCTTGTGCACGCCTGGAATGGACCATGAGAGCAGCGTGAGAACTTTGCTACGATGCACAAGGTGTGGCAGGGACCTCTTCCCACCCACAGGTGTGTGCTGCCTCTGAAGAGGAGGGCCCTTGCCTTAGCTCTCTGGTCTCACCCCCAAAAGTCCCCAGGCTGGGCCTCCACTCTGTTACATCTGTTCATATCCTCATCTCTCCCGTTTTGGAGTGGCTGTTTTTAAGGCCTTGATTTGACCCTCCATCTACTCCAAGTGACCATAGTCTCCCAGAGGTCCAGCCTGGGCGTGTAAAGAAAGGACACTTTTCTGATAGGACTGTGTTATTCCCTGATGGCGGTCCTGTGGGGTTCAGCAGGGATGCCACCACTCGGACACACCACAGGATCCACATAGGAGCCAGAGGACTCTGGTGAAAGTCAACACACTTCCCACCAGTTACCTCAGAGACAGGATCACAGTCCAGGAGTTGAGTTCTATCTCTGCACCCATGGGTGAGTGTCCAAGCACTTGGCAACCAGTGGATAACAAGGTCACATGGTGATCATCTCATGGTGGTTCTGTGAAGAACCACTGAGCCACCTAGAACAAACTGACAGGAAAGCCAGGAGAGCCAGAGCCTGAGGAAATACTCAATTTGTGGGAGTTGAAACAAGAATCATATCAACCTGTGTTTTGACTTACAGAAGGCAAGAATGGGTGGGGCTGAGTTTAGTGACAGCTTGCCTAGCGTGGACAAGGCCATGAAGAAAACAACAAAAACCATTCAGATGGTAACAATAACTGAACACTTCAATATAAGGAGGACCCAAGGGGCAGTGTGAGGTTGTCTCAAAGCTGTGAAGCACTCAGAAGCCTTGGCACTTTTGCCAAATCAGACAATTTTCTCTCCTATGCCTTATGCCCTGGCATCTTGAGGGATTTAACTGGTTCTTAAAACACCATTCAAATGCAGCTGAGCTCTTTCTTTTTGTGACTACAATTTTTTGGCCACTTCACCTCAAGACGAGTATTATTACTTAATGAAAGACAAGCAAATAGACTTTGCCTTTCAAATTAAGGAAAATTCCTTAGGATGACACAACTTTAGATGGGAGTGAGGTGTAGCTGCAAGCCGGTATGTCTGACTTGGGAGCTGTGGAGGATTGAATTGATTCTGGAAAAACCTGCAATTTTGGACGCACAATGAAATCTCTTAATGTCTCTAAACTCATTAGGAGTTTGAGGGGAAAAACCAGACTTTTGCTTTCTGTGATTGATTGCTCTGTGACCTCTGATAGCCATTTAGTAGCCCTGGCTTCTGATTTTATTTGTAAATCACTTGGAGGAGAGTCTAGGCCAGGGACATGACTCAGTCTCTAAGGTGCAGACTCAAGGACCTGGGTTCAACTCCCAGGACCCACCTAAAAATTTCCAGGGGTAGTGGTAACACTTGTAACCTCGGGGAAGTAGAGACAGGCAAACCCCTGGCTCACTGGTGAACCCAAAGCCAACAAGAAACCCTGTCTCAAAAACAAGGTGGACGGCACCTGAACTCAAGGTGGTCCTTTGGTCTCCACATGTACACACACACACACACACACTCACACACACTCACACACTCACACACACACGTTAATTGTCTTACAGCTTTAAAATTTAGATCAATTTTGATTCATTACAATTTTGAAAGCAAGGTTTTTTTCCTTATTTATTTCCTCTATGGGACATATGAATGCTTGGCTAGGATTCATTTACCTAGCACAGTAAGAACATTTATAAAATGAAGCTGTCAAAATGAAAGAGTAACTTTTCAGATGAAGAGTATTAAAGTGCAATTGACCTTGAAATATCCTGCCTGGACGTGGCTCACAACTTCTCTCCCAAGCAGCACTATTGCAACCATTTGACTAGTATGCAAATTAAAATCTTCATTAAAAGACCAGCGACTGCGAGGCATCTCGATGATTAATGATTTTCGCAGCCACAGAGAGAGATGGTCATTAATTGGCCTGCCTGATCTCTTGCTGTTCCTGTCTCTTGGGGTGGAGCTGGTTGCTGATGTGATTCCTCATGGGATAGGGAAGAGACATCAGTCACATGTGCCATATCCTTCACCTGACCATAGTGGTCTCACCCCTCCTACCTCCATCTTAAAGCTCAAGGAAGTTTGCCCCTTGAGTAACAGTGATAGGAGACCCAATGACAGAAGACAGGTAGTTAGGTCACACACTCTGTGACTGACAGGAAGCTAAAGAAGACACTGTGGAAGGGGAAATGTTGAGTAAGAATTAAGAAAAATGTGCAAACCACAAACTAGGTTTTATTCCAAAGGATGGAGTCTATGCATATTCTTTTTGCACATTGCTTCCTCTGTTTTTGTCTCTTTACTTTTGGGTGATGTTCCTCTGACTGACATCATATGACCTTCTCTTGTAACCATGAGACCATCTCTGAGACTCCATGTGTTTTTGTATGCAAAAGCATTTCTAGCTTTAAAAATTCTCCAACTCGGTGACCCTGGAATCTGTAATTTCACTACAAAAAGAAGACAAAATATATTCAAGGACATCTTAAGGTCAGAGTTGAAGGTCAGGAACTGGTAAAGAACAAAGGATTTAAGAAGACATCACAGAGATCATTCGGGGGTCGGAAGTCTTCAATGGGTGGACTGTGGTCATCAGAATCCCGAAGAGCTGAGGTAATCTGGACTGACCACACATTCACCTGCTGTTACATTCCTCCACTAGGCTTGGGTTGATCAGGGGGAGAGGTACATTTTATGGAGGCATGTAAAGGTCAGGGGACAACTTTGGGGAGTCAATCAAGTTTCACCTTTTTAGTTGAGGCAATTTTCTTGTTTATGTGCTGCCTACTGCGGGTTAGGTATCCACTAGCTTTCTTCTATCTACAAGAGCTGTTTGTGTAAAGTGACATCATAGCTGAGCACGGGATGCAGCCAGTGCTCAATCATTAGCTGCCATTGTTAATGGGATAAAGGAATAATGACCGGGTACACAAGCTACCACAAGGGTATTACGAGTACAGATGGGAACCAATACATCAGTTTTTACCTGGGTTCTGGGATCAAGCTGATGCCATCAGCTGAGCCATTTCTTAGGCTCCAGGAAGTTTTAAACCAATCTCACATGACAGCAATCGTTTCTGTGCCCGGTCTGTTGCAGTCTCTTAGCACAAGTCTTCCTCAGCACCTCTTTAGTCTTTTCCTTTCTAATAATTTCTTCTTTAAAAGTAGCTCTGGGTTTCCTGTGGTTATTTCCCAATTTATTTTGTTCTTATCCACCGCCAGCTTCCACAAAAGTTCTTTTCTGCTCGGCGCTTCTCATTTCTTGCTTGGGCTCTCTCAGAAGCAGGCTCTGGCACAAGGACTCAAGAGTGAGGCGCTCATCTGAGTGACAACTCCAGGGAAGACTTTAGGTTGTGGAAAATGAGATGAGAGAGAGAAGGAAACCAATGCAGAGGAAACCAGTCACGCCAGTGAGGCTCAATTCTGTACCCACCTCTAAGCCCCTGCTCAGAAAACTAAGTGCTTCTAGTCAATACCTGTGTCCACTCAAACCCAGCCGCTGTGTCCATCTCCAAGTTCATGTCTCCCAGTCCCTGCATATATGACACTGAGTTATTTAACGACATCTCTGAGTTTTAGACAACTCTTACATAAGAATAAGGACAATAATAGTGCCATGGATTTAAGTTGGAGCTGTTTATGGCAAGCAGCAAGCATCATAGTCGAGCTCACAAAGTGACCAGCACTCAGTCATTACCTGTCATGTTAACAGAATGATGACCTGGTCTACAAACCACCTTGTGACCATGCATTCCCTGGTGTCGTTGTTGTTCAAGGCGTTGCTGTCAACCCACTTGCATCAGAAAATTCAAAATCCTCCCAGAATCTTTCTGACTCTCAACATCAGGCACTGTATTCTGCCAACTCTAACACCCACAGTTTTCTTAAATTTGTCATTTCTTCTTCATCCTTCCTCCTCTGCCTACCCCCAGCTCTCATAATTTCTAACTTAGAATCTCCTTGGGGCATCCTTACTGTATGCAATACCAAGCCAAGTGTCGACAGAAAGCAATTAGCAAACATTTGAATAGTATAACTGTCAGCCAAGCAACCCCACCATTGCAATCGGCACCATAGTTTCTCTAGATGACTAACAGCCCTTAAGTTCATGTTTTCCTTTACTGCACACATCCAGCCCAGGGATACCCTGGTACCTCTTTCTGCACACTATACCCTGGGTCTAAGCTCTCCTTAGCACCTCCTCTGCTGGAGTTCTAACCCTAGGACTCTCACGCCCCACGCAAATGCTTCTTTTCTCTCCTTTCAGCATGAATTAGAATTCAGCATGCCCATTCTTTTCTACCTATGGTTCTTAGTTTTTTAAATTACACTACATGTTTATTGTTCTCTCTCTCTCTTTCACCACCCCCCCGTGTGTGTGTGTGTGTGTGTGTGTGTGTGTGTGTGACATGTTCAGAGGTCAGAGGACAGCCTGCAGAAGTGTGGAAGTTTTCCTTTCATGTTGTTCCCAGGGATCAAACTCAGGTTATCGGACTTGATGGCAAGTGTCCTTACCCACTGAACTAGCTCACCAGTCTCCTGTGACTTTTAGATAAATTCTTTTTCTATTTTTTTATTTTTT
>LOJH01068244.1:0-10124 GCA_001685095.1 Ellobius talpinus
GAGGAGGGGAGGAGGTGGAAATTAAAAAAAAGTTAAAGCTATGACAGTGTAAAAATCTGAAATATGTGCTAAAGATTTGTGGTATAGTGACATATAACTTAAAATACATTATGCCTATCATTAGTTCAATGGAAATTTACAATGTTCATGTGATAGCATTTCTTAGGATCCTTAAAAAATCAGATTTACCAAGAAATCAAAATGAAAAATAAGGTACATATTTAGTCTCTTCTAGCCTAACAGATTTAAACAACCATAGTAAAGTAACTGATCTTAACAATTTAAATATTTAATGATACTTTACCATGATTTTGAAACTGGGAAAAACATATTTTCTGCCATTTCCCAAATATGCTACACAGCATAAAATTTATTATGTTTTTACTTATATTATATATATTATATGTATAAAACATCATGTCTTTATCTTATATACAAGTAAATATGTGTTATATAATAGATGGATTTTTTTATATATTTATTATTTGTCATTAAAACATTTTATATATTATACAAGTAAAGAAAATTCTGCATAAAAGACATAAAATGTCAATACAAGTTGCTGTGATTACAATTCATTACATCTTTAAACTAAATGCATTTCTACATCCTTTGGTTCTAGATTCTTGGCTCCCCCTCTGACAGAAAGAATGTTCTGTGTGATGCAAATGCTAATCTATAAATACTGGTTGAAGAATATACTTGCATCACTATTTTCCATTTATGTGATAAAATATGACTTGATGAACATAAGGAATAGTCAACTACGGAGGACAACTGAATAGTCAGCACATATTAATGGCTCTTTATTCCCTTGAGTGTGGTTTTTAAAATCAAGCATTTCAAGGCAACATACATAAAACTCTGCACTGTTCTCATATCTATACTGAGAGGTAAGACAAACAAGCACACTCGACAGCACTCAATCAGAATAAATAATTCATTCAGAAAGAGTGTGGTGTTATTCAGGCAGCACTTCTACAAATGTGGGTACCTGGATGAGCAATATATTCTATGACAGTACAAAATATACCACAACATTGCTTCCAAATGGGTGGCAGCCATGATCTCTAGTAAAATAAATATCTGTGGCAAATGACACATACCTATTTAATGACACTTGGAGTTCATGTGAAGTTTGGCAGTGTAATAAAAGTCTTATCTCTTCCTTTCACTGTTATTGCACAGATTTAAACGGCTGTCTCAGAGGCAGGTTTACTATCTTTTGCAATCTACCCCATAAAAGTGAGACTTGATTTGCTTAGCCTGAGAACAGATCAATAAAAGCTAAGTTATACAGCAGATTAGATCACCAACTCAGAGATCAAAGATGTTAAATACAAGTTGTATAGAGACACTAGATCAAAAGTTGAGCTCAGACACACGGTACATATTTGCAGAACTCCAAATAGCCTCCCCTCTCTACCAACAATTTACCTTCAGTCCTGCCACAGCCATTTGATGTTGAATCTGAAGCCACTGACTCGTGGCTGATGGCCTTTTAAATATACATGATGCATGTAAATTCTAAAAGAATTTTTTATGTTTAAATTCTGAATTACCCCCTTAAAATAAAACTAAAAATAAGGACTTCTCCAGAGTAGTGAAAGGCCATTTTATAATTTAATATTTGTGGTAGAACAATATAAAAATATGACAAAGTAAAGAAATATGTCATCATAATTTTATTGTCTTCTATTATGTTTTTATTGTAGAGTTGCGTTTAATTTTTGGTTACCTAACACCAATACTGCCACATTTAACTTTTGTAACTTTATCAAATTGTAATTGGATTATTGTACAATTATGCAAAGCTAATTTAAGCAATCAGAAACCAAATACATTTACTACCCACCACATTTAAAATCTGCAAAGAATGGATAAAAGTGTAAAATTCTTAAGAGCTGTTTACCACACATAAAAAGCAAACAAAATATTAAATCAAAATGAAATAACCACAGCGTCCTCATTCCTCCTTATAAGAATGGGCAATGGTCTTACACGTTCTTCTCATGGCACATTCCTTGTAGTTTAGCTGAAGCTCAATATCTGTGCTAAGTTAATTAGAACCTCATGCATATTTCAAGGGTGTCCACCCCTGACACTTTTGCTATGTGTCAATTCTGTTCCATCTTCAGCATCGTGATATAATATAAATTCTATAGTTCCTGAGGGAATCCTGTTTGTTTACAGAAGATCATCTGTACGTGGTCCACACATTGCCAAACTTCCATTGCCCTTTGAGCATCAGTTTAGTAGCTTCAAATTCACTTTCCTTCTTTCTCCAAGAATGCTGGTACTGAAATACAAAGAAGCAAAGACTTACATTAACCAGACGTGTTATGTAGTCACACAATCATTGTCAACATGATTCTCAACATTTTAATCTTTATCTGTTCAATTACAAAATTCTCTCAATGTTATAATACACATGTGTTATCATATCATAACAAAATAACATAAGGAACTCTCATATATGTCTACATAATTGAAACATACACTAGTATCTTACCATTGCCATATATGTAGTATTTTATATTTTTCTTTAAGAGAGTTAGTACATTACCACTCACGTAAAGCTCCGTTTAATTATGTAACATTAGTTTTTCTGATTTATATGGATAAAGTATTATTATTAATTAAAATAATATTTCTTCAGGAGTGATAAATCTGTACAATATTTCATAAAAGCACACAAATATCAATATATTAAAAATAAAGTGAAGCTTACTTTGCAGTCAACTGTCTTGCAAGTGACATATTGTCCTTGGCCAAAAGCATCCAAAGAAATTAAAAATATGCCAGATTAATTATATTCTTCCAGTGCAGAGTTGGAACCAAAGTTCTGATGCTAGTCTATTCCAACTTTCATGTTCCTAATCCGACAAACTGTCAATATATTATACTAGTATTAACTTTTAAAGCTTATTATGGGAGCTATATATATCTTTATAGTCTTTATCTGCAAATCATATGGGAAGCCCTCAGTTCATATTCCATCATTGAAAAAAAAGAATAAATCTATTTTTATGTTATACAAATTCTTTACATAAATAATCTCATTTTGCTCATTGTAATCTCACAGAAAAATTATTTAGCTATAGATCCACACTTTTTCATGGTAAGCTAATGTTTTCATAGTAAACAGAAAAGGAACGGTTTAGGGTACCACTTACTCTCAGGAAGCCATTAAGTACTCTGAGAACCATCTTCTCTCCTGTCATCATTTGTCTTCTGACCTGAAAACTGCTTTTTTTTCTTTTTTAAATCAGATTTAACCTTTACAAAATTATTTGGGCTGCAAACATAAATCTTCATGGTCTTGTGCTTCCCTACTTGTGATAAACACAGCTGAAAGGACTGCTAGAGTTCATCCTATTTGATCTTGACATTGTTGGATTCCACCAGTCCTGACCAGACTACATTAGTTATTTGTTATATTCTGTATTTTCATCTTTTTCATAAAACCTGAGGCCCCCGATCTCCTTTGTTTCTACTATGTCCAGTCCATTCACTGAGAATCATATCCAGCTCTAGGGAAAAGAAACACAATACTAGAGGGAAGAAAGACCCAGAACGATATTTTTATGCACTCCAGGTGTAAGTGGCTGATGTTGGATGGAGTCTGACATTCACTGGTCATGATGCCAAACTGTGGTTGTTTCTTTCCCACAGCTTCTAAAGTCATTGCTGCTGTAGAGATGGCATGAGAATATCTAAGGGTTGAGTTTATGTTTTTCTGAATAAGTATTAATAAATAATATTTAATACAACATTTGAAAATAATATATAATATAATTTAATATAATAAATAATACTATTATTAAATAAATGTTTTCTTAATTATTTATTATTAGTCTAAAACAAACTCTCTTCTTATGGCAAAATTTTAATGAATACTACCACAATTCCATCTTCAATTTAATTCATTGTACTTTCCCTTTTTATCCTGAATAATCAGCTTGCGCTTTACCCATAAAATTAGATACAATATTTTACTTCCCTCCTAGTATTCCAATTAATATTCATGATTTTATTGTCGTCTCTGGAGATTGCACCTACTTACACACAGGCAGCCTTTTTATGGTAAGCATTTCACTAAGTTATCCTTTCATTTTCTAAAGATGTATGTCATCACCGAGAATGTATTTCCTGGACTCAAGTTGTCATTCTGAATCTAAAGTCACTTCAGGGTGGTATGAGAGGGCATTAAATTCACGATAGGGTCCATTGTTACATAAAGTGAGCACGTATTAATATAGCACATCGAGGGGCCAGAGCGGTGCTTCAGAGAGAAAACCAAAACTAGATGTTAGCGCCTGCGGTTTCACTACAAATAATTCACAACTACTAACTATGAATAGTCTCGGATTTCTGAAGACTTTGGTTAAGCAATAACACCTGTGTTAGGTTTTCTATACTTGGGTATTAGAAGATTTCTTTGAAGGCCGTAGTTCTCACCCATCCCAATGCTGGGGCCCGTTAATACAGCTCCTTGTGCTGTGCTGATCCCCAGCCATAAAATTGTTTTTGTTGCTACTTCATAACCAGTTTTGCTCCTTTATGAACAATAATGTAAATATCTGAGTTTTATGATGATCTTAAGTCACCTCTGTGAGTCATTCAATCACCAAAGGGGTTGTGACCCATATGCTGAGAATCACTGTTTCAAAGGGACTCTATCACATTTTAGCTATAGGCTAACTTGAGTTATTCTGATGTCATGAAATGTAAAGTAAAAAAAAACCCATGAAAATAATCTTTATCTAGAAACTTTTTTACTTAATTTAGAAAATTTAGACATATATTTCAAGGGATATGTTTTAATATAAGAAAGGGCTGGAATAATGGCTCAGGAGTCAGTATTACTTTCTGCTCTTGAAGAGAACCTGGATTTTGTTTCCAGTGTCCATATGGTAGTTCACAAGTAACTGTAACTCCAGTTCCACAGGATCCAACATTGCTGGCTGTTGTGCTGCACATACATACATGCAGGCACACATCACATACATGAAACAAATACACCCACATTTTAAAATATAAGGTTTTGTAATATATTTAATTGTTTGATGAAGATGATAACAGGAAATCCTATCGCTGTTAATTATATTTCTTTGAAATTTATGCCAAGGATTGAGAGTAGAGTCAGTCAGCAAAGTGCTTGCCAGGAAAGTCAGCTAAGGAGAATGCTCTTTTGATTATAGTCCTGGGGCACTAGAGACAGATAAATACTTAGGACATGATAAGTCGCTAGCCTTTAATACCAGGTGATCTCTAGGCAATCAGTAATCATCCAAAACACACACACAAAATTAATTAAATAAATCACTTAACTAAAACCCCATTAAACCCCCATGGTGGTTGGCATTAATGAACTGCACCTGAAGCTGACCTTTGATCTCCACAAACACCATCACACATGTACCCATAAGTACATCACCTATTCATGTACATGCACACACACACAAACACAAATAATTCATAAATATGATTTGAAATGAGCCAGAAACTGATGGAGAAAATTAGATTAATTGTGTACACATTTAAATTAATGTGAAAAATAAAACAGTTATTTCCAATGCCTGGTTTCTGCAGTTGAATACACAAATGTAGAGAAAGAACTTCAAACTAATGGTTGGACGTGTTAAGTTTATACAAAATGTGATATTTTATAAATATAGGAAATCTAGCTGTCTAATTAGATATGACAGCCAGTAAGTGAGCTAATTAAGGAAGAGTTCCATAAGCAATTAAACTCATTAAGGTTTGTAGTTATATATCTGTAACAGAATTACTAGGTATCTACTTTAAATAATAGAGGATGAATCTCAAGGTTAATTGGCATTGTAATAGAAAGCAAATCAATTAAAGTTACCTACAAAAAAGGGCTATTCCTGAAACAATTACTGTTTGAAGTCATCTAGATGATGTATTTGTTGTCAACTACCAAGACAAAAGAGATAGAAGAAGAAAAAAAAGAAAGCAAGCAAGCTGAGTTTTATAGCAATATAGGGTTTTGGTAATTTCACGCAGACCTTTTATTTTCATTGAGTAATTATCTAGAGCATTTAAATTAATTAACTTTTATTGTTATCAGTGTTATGACTAATATGTTCCGCTAATTTTATGTCAAAGCTTTTACCAAATATTATGCTATTCTCCTGTTCTCCATACATTTTCCTCCGCCATGCGTCATGAAAAGCCATGCGTCATGAAAAGATCCATGCATAATCTTGGGAGCCCAATAATTTGTTTTCCAACACAGCTCTGCTTCTTGTTAGGTGTGTCACTTTGAATGATTTCTTATATGACCCTCAGTTGTGCTCATATGTAAAGCAAGGATAATAGCATTTATGAAAATTAAAAGTGATAATGCATGCAAAGAAATTTGCTTGGTACCAACCCAAAGTTGCATTATTATAAAAGTAAGAAATTGTGGTTTTATCTTTCTGTTACTATTGTTGTTTCTTGTGTGTCTCTCTGGACATTTGAAATTAAAAATCTCAATGTGAACAATTCATACTCAATTTGCTTTACTACAAAACCAAATTTCCTTTCATAAAGGTGATAATAAGATTGATGATACTGTATTGGTAATAAACTAGAACCAAAGCATTAGCTTCTGCTTTCCCAATTTTCATCTGAATAATGATCAGACACTGGATTAAAATGCATTTCATATCTATTAAATATAGAATATTCATTGCTATATTTATTAAAACATCATCAGTACTCCTAACATATTTCCTGACCTGCATAGTTTTATAGTTTCTCATCCTTTGAATTTCCAAAATTTTGATCAGTCTTATTAACATTTTGTGATTTTAGTTTCCTTGGTTGCTTTTCCGCATTTTGTAACCTGCCAAACACTAATGATGCTATGTATTACCATTCCAGAATCGTCCACAAAGAGATGTTGCCTGTGTGTTCATCACAGGCTTTCTGAAGCATTTTATGTATCAGTATGTAGCGTAATACCCCTCTAGGAATCTTCTGTTATATTTGCTCTATTGAGAGCAAAACATTAGTTTCTTCTAACTCAGAGTCTCAGGCTAGAACTGAACTTTCCATCCTCCTGCTTCAATTCCCAAATGCTGGAAATTCAAGCATGAACCACCATATTGAGCAACTCACTACTCTCTTCCCTGAAATTTGTTTGTAGAAAATGTTATGGCTATAGAGTTAAGCTCCATGGGAGGGTGCTCGTTACCCTGTGAAAGGACTTGACTTTAATCCTCAGCACCAAACACTTCCAAAGTCAGAACAGGGATCAGCAGTGTGATAGAATTGATAATCCCCAACTTTGGTTTGATGACACGGGACATGGTGGGGTGTGGGTGATAAAGCCAGAAACATGACAAAAGTAAAATGGGATCCAAAAGTCAATTTGGGTCACCATACACTGTGGTGGTCTTTGCTTTGGGATATGGGATCATCCCTTAGCATTCATTGGCATTATGGCCTTAAGTGTGCTTCCATTTGAGACAGAGAAAGCAACACATCCGTTCATTTTATTAGTCCTTCAAATGCCATTTGAGTGTGCATTGTATCCCAGTCACAGATTATTAAACTATAAAAATTCAGTACAGAATCTCAGGCAATGTAATTTGTTCACTTCTGATGTATGTCTGAGGCAGGGACGGGAGTAACAGGATCAACAAAGAAAGTCAAATGGATATTATGATAGATCTAATAAGACCCCTAGTAATGACAGTTACAAAAGAGGAAGAACTTAAGTTGGAGGTCAGCAAGATGGCTAAGTGAGTAAAGGTAACTGCTGCTAAGTCTGATAACCTGGGTTTGATCCCAGGAACCTACACAGTTGAAGAAGATAACATATTCCTGCAAGTGTCCTCCACAGTCATACATTCATACATGTTCACATTCTCTCTGTCTCTGTATCTCTCTCTCTCTCTCTCTCACACACACACACACATACACACACACAAATAACTATGATTTTTTTTCAAATAACTGTTTGGCTCCCCCTCTTTGCCAGTGGTAACCGGTAATTTCACGCCGCTGATAATCCATTCTACCACATGAAGTTCAATGGGAGGGGATTTGCTATTTTATATCCAGTGTCTATGTAACCTAGGACTGGAATTTGAACTCATTTGCTAAGGAGGCCATAGCAAATATACAACACTGTGGCTTAAGCAAGAACAATCCTTTCTCACAACTCTTGAGGCAAAAAAATGTGATGAAAGTGTCAGCAAGACAGGGTTCATCTGAAGACTCTCCTTCACTCTCAACATTCATTATTCCCTCTCTTCAAACAGCCTCTCTTTGACTGTCTGTGCTCTGAACTCTTCTTTGCAAAGATCCAGTCTCCCTGGAATAGGACAAGCCCCGTATGACTTACTTCATTGTCATAGTTGCCTCTTTCCAGTCTTCATCTTAAACTTCGTCATTCTGAGATACTAAGATTTAGGTCCTCAAGGCAGGAATTCTTAAAGGACAGAATTAAGTTCATAGTAGAAATGGATATCTTTTGCATTTTTCTTTCAAATTTACTTTTTAAAAATCCTTTTTATCTCAAATCTTTTACCTTTGTCTGTAAAACTAAATAATAAAACACTAAAAAAACCTTGATATACCCTGTGTGTCACACTCCTCTTCCTCAGTCCCCAAAGATTATTATTAGGTAATACTGTAAGAGAAGTGACATATTGCCCCATACCCAGGAAGAGAATTGTTCTTTCTTCATGCAGAGCAACCTAACTCTGTCACCGGAGTCATATAGATTGGCAAAATATGAGTGTGCACGTGAATCAAATAAGAAAATCAATGCATTTTTTAGCCTGAGTGTGGCTTTGACTATTAATGTCTCCGAAATATATTATTTGCCTTTTCATCAATTCACACTTGTCTTTGTCCCTGCATAATTTTTACACATAAAAGGATAAGAGTGTAGCTATTTTCTAAAGCCTTGTTGTCCAAGTGTGTACCACAGGTACAAAATGTTTCCTTTTTTCTCCTCCTGTTGTTTCAACGCTACTTAATGACTAAAAACTGAATACCAAGGACAATCATGAGCACTTAAGGCCCAATTCATAAAAAAAATGATGCAAGCCATTTATGCACAAATGTTGCTACTTTCATATGGAAACAAGGTACATAAAGAATTCTGCTTTGTGATTCATAAACCCTCTTTAAGGTAATTTTGTTGCTCAGTTTTGTACCTCAGGAGAGCAAAGCTCCAAAAGAGAGGTAAGAAAAAAAAAAGCAGCCTACAAATGTACTTATGGTCTTATTTGCATAAAAATCACAGCAAGTCTTTTATGAAATATTAATTAAACATATATTAAATAGATGTGTGGATTGTACAATCATTTCTCACATTAGTCAATACTATAAAATAGTCACAGAAAACATTTTAATATACATAACTTTCTCTCTCTCTCTCTCTCTCTCTCTCTCTCTCTGTGTTTCTGCTTTTTCTAAGGTGATTTGCTAGCATATATTCCAATAGAATAAAGTACTAGTCTAAATACTCAGATCCTATGTCCTGTCTTTTTTATTTTCTAGGCTGCAAAGTTAGAGACAGATCATTTTCCCCCATAATTTGCTTAGAATATGTCTGACTGTAAAGGTTGATGAGTCTGATGTTTGCCTTCCATGCATGCTAACGGTTTAGATGCATTCAAGGGGACTAGAAATAGAAGTGATATGACTGACAGAAGGATTTTGTATGTCAGATATGAATATGTTATTACTGACCATGCATGAATAAGTTCAGGATGGTAATTCAAAAGCCTGACAAACAAGGTCAACACAATTTTGATCTCTTCAAATTTGAAATAAATGTGAACTTGGCATTAGTCCCACTAAATGCGGTCAGTGTCACAGTTTTATGACACCTCTACTGCCATCCTTCATTTCCAAAATAACGGGAAAAGTACAAATGAAAATTGTAAGAGAAAAAATGAAAAAAAAAATACAGTTTGTTGAGCCCATGTTGTTTCTTCCTCCCTTATCTGGCTCCATCCTGTTAACTTTGTATTCCCAGACTGCTAATCTGGAAGTTTTTCAGTATTTGGCTGCTTCTTCAATCTTTTTAAAAATATATTTTTGTAGTAAGACCTAATGATTCTCTGAATTTCCTCAGTGTCTGTTGTTAT